>JAPWTK010001085.1:0-89582 GCA_029963805.1 Aromia moschata | reverse complement strand
AACTTTTGCTACATGCATAATTAGATGAATGAATATGTCATTGGATTTCATCCACTCCAATCGCTCATGTTAGTTCTTGAAAAAAGTGACCCTTTAAAGTGCCCTAGAGCACATGCCTTTGGAGTAATTTTAACGCCACTTCATTTAATTATGCACGTAGCAAAAGTTGATCATTTGCCAAAATTTCAAATTGATCGGACTTCCCGTTCCAAAGTTATAGGAGTGGTTCCAAAAAAAAAACGGGACACACTGTATTTGCATGATTTACGAAAATTTGTTGCTCGGAGATTTTTGGGGTCTCTACGAATATGAAATTAGAATGATAAAATTCTGAGATCCAAGAAGGCGATTCCAATTGGTATATCCTTTATGGCATACATACTATTTTTTGTAGATGTTTTTCCTCTTGAAATTATTACCACACTCAGCTAAATCCACAGACACGAACGAGGACAAGGCAGTAATTGTCCATCTTTCCAATTCCATCTTTTTATTTTGTTTTTATCTCTATTTTTTTTTATTTAGTTTTTTTTCTGTTTTCCATTTTTTGAGATTTTTAAAAAGCTTTAGTTTTTTCTTTCTCTTTTGTTATGTTATAATTCTTGATATTTTATATAATAATAAAAATGTAGACCTCAGAAGGGTCAGCCATATCTGATCCGTCATCTTGGATTTGAACATTTTCAAGTTCTGATCAGATTCGTGATTAGCTATCATAAAATCCTCCGAGTAACAAATTTGACATAAATCTGATGATGTGCAACGAAAATTGATTTTTTCCAACAAAAATCAACATTTTCTTTTGGCTTTTTTCACCAAGGGGCGCCCCAAAGGGTTAATTCAGAAATTTAGAACAGTAGTCAAATCAACCTGCATTTTGTTCACTTTCATAATATTTTGTTTACACCAGAATTTAGTTATAGCATTTCCATTTCAAAATGGGACTAAATTAAATCATTACTAGAGGTATTTAGGAGTATGTTTTGCTCATTTAGCGCCTAAAGACCAAAAATGCTTTGTGGGGAAAAGGGAAAAATTGGTTAGTGAAAAAGAGTCATTCGATGTATTTATAAGATACGGGGCAAATAGTTTTGATTGTTACGTAAGTAGTTATTATCCGTATTAGTAAAAAATTTCCAATTTTAGTTTTTGTTGAACACTTAACACTTAACTGCAACCCACTTAACACCAAAACACTTTTATGCAGTTAGAATGTACCAACCAGTCGTTTTTGCCCGACCGTTTGGCAGACTCTAGCATTTTTATTAGTATGTTCGATGTGTTTGTGTCATTGGCGTCAGTATTACCTTAATAATAAAATACCAGCTGTATAGGGACAAACACGATTGTAGCCGTCACATAAATTGTGTGAAACATAAAAATAAAGAGGAGGGTATGCCTTTGAGACCTCAGTTTATGTTCGACTTACCTGTGAATGTACTCGATAAACAATCATTTCGTGAAATCTGGAACAAATACGTTCCAGATATGCCGTTACCAGGGTAGTTACGTAACTATCTACCAACTATACGCAGTGACTAGGTATTTAGCTAAACATTTAACTGACTTAACCGTTATATAAAACCCTAATTACAACACTAAAAGCCCTGAAGAAGTCTGAGTACATTAGACGAAACGTCGGCAAAAATTTGTGCTTGTTTATTTGTCCAATATCCCCAAAAACAATTCCCTTGAACAATTCATATCAAATGTAAATGACCTTAATCCTAATTTTAGTATAGTAGATTGAATTTCTAAAATTACCGAGGACTATATGAAGTAGGTATCTATGTTGAAAGTACAGCGTTTGTGATTATTTTTGTTTTTATGTTGTTTGAGAAATTAGATTTCGATTTATTTAAAATTCTATTTAAATTTGTATTAAAATTTGTTTAAACCTCACATTTATTACTGTTATTATTTTTGTAAAATAAAATCCTGTGTCGCTAACTACCTTCTTATTAATACGAGGTGTAGCTATTACATAGCAGAACTGATGCTGCTACCAGCGCGCTGCGAGCGTGTCGCGACAAGTTTGGACAGAACTGTATCTGACGATAGTTTCCCACCCTAAGCTAGCTGGACAAGCCAGTGGGTCGTGTCGAAAAAATATTAAGAGTTCAGATGGGGCAATGTTTATCCCCCACACAAGGTTTTGAATGGTTTAAACGGTTTAAAAGAGGGACGTGAAGCGACCGAGGACGATCCACATCCCGGACGGCCTTCAACGTCAAAAACGGAAGAAAACCTTGAAAACATTGGTAAATTAATCCGAGAATATCGTCGCCTAAGCATCCGAGGGCTTGCTGAAATAATAGGAATCGACAAAGAATGTGTTTGCCAGATTTTACATGAATCTGGTTTTGATTTTGCAAGAATGAACATTTGCGCTTACATTCTAAACAACATTGACATAGATCCAAGCTTGTTAGACACGGTTATTACTTGTGATGAATCGTGTTTTTTTACTTACGCCCGAAGCAAGCGGTTAAAGCAAAAGCGGCGGAGGTTCTGAACCAGCTGATAGAAGCGGACTTCCAGCACTGCTTTCGACAACGGAAAAGTCGTATGGAGCGGTGTAGAGATCACCAAAGTACATTGGAGGCGAAAAAATTGCTACTGTAATTGGTGACGAATAAAAAGTGTTATGACAGCAGTTCGGTTATTTAATAGCCACACCTCGTACTTTAAAATGATATATGTCGCGATTTGCTGAAGCAAACAGACGTGTTTTATACAGTGTGTCTGCGTTAAGGACTTACCACCCTTGTAAAATCTGTATTTTTCGACCGATTTTGATGAACTCTTGGTTATTAGGTAGATATTCAAAATACGCATTCACCGAGGGGGCAACTTTATTCTTGGGCTGTAATCATGGCCAACTACGACCACTTTTATGGGCTCAAATGTCAAAAACTACTATTACAGATTTTTTGAAAAAAACCGATGAGAAATTCTTCTTTATCATCACTTAAAACATAGGTGTCCGAGAAACAGAATTTCGTATTTTGACAAAAATTTCCCCTTCATCCCCCATTTTACCCCTTTCCTTTGGGAGATTTTGCTCAAAAACAATTAGGACTTTTCCCCTGTCGAGTTTTATTGCGTTTACCAAATTTGAAGACAATAGCTCAACGCGTTCGACAGTTATCAATGTTTAGTTTTTCTTGCTGTTTGTCTTGCTGATAAAAGGGGTGTGCTGTGAAAACAAAAAAAAGTTATCTTAGTTACCAGCGGTCAGATACTAATAGTTCATACTGTTCTAAAGAAATAAAAAGCATAAAATTGTCTTCTTCTTTACAAGAAATAGTAGAAATAATGAGATTAGTTGGCGACGGAACACGTACTTTTCGTGGAAGCAGCTAATGAGTTTAATCGACGACATCCAGAACGCACTATTAGCCATGTAACAGTTTCAAATATTAACAAATATTTTGACCAACATGGTACAGGTGATAGACTTCCTAACCAGCATCGTGATCGGAAGCGAAGAGGAAACCAAATGATTCTTGATTATTTTAGTTATAACCCACATTCCAGCCTTAGAGATGCATGCAGGAATTTACATATTTTCCAAAAGCAAAATCTGGACGTGTTTGAAAAAAAGCGGTAAGAAACCATTTAAGCCTAAATTTCTTGAATAAACTTGAACTAAAATCTGAAGTGAAAATAATCCACATTGGGTAATTGAGTGTAAGAGATAATACTCCTCGAAGCTGAATGTGTTCTGTGCATTTTAAATGAAAATATTATTGGGCCATACTTTTTTTTTAATGAAAATTTTGAATTTTTACAAACAGAGTTTACCGACGGACTTGATGGAGCTCCCATCCATAATGCTGTCATAGTGAGAAATTGGTTGAATGAGAATTTTCCTAATTTCTGGATCGGAAGAAGTAGTCCTCTTATTCGTTGGTTGCCGAGATCCCTAGACATTACGCCTCTTGATTTCTATCTTTGGGGACAATAAAAATTAAGTGTATGCTACAAGGCCCCAGACCCGAGAAGAACTTTCTGATCGCATTAGAGAAGCATGTCGGAGTATAATTCGACAACAGTTACGAAATGTAGATAATGAGGAATAATCGTCAACGTATTGAAAATGTATAAGGGAATTGGGTGGATTAATCGAAATGACTACTGATTTAACTTTTTTACACTTCGCTTTTGTTGTATTCTAATTTCTTAATTTTGTAAAAAAAATATAAGTATAAATAATACAATTTTAAAAAGGAATCCGTTTTTTTTCTCGGACACCTTGTATTTTTAGAACAATAAAATTCGGTACAGCTATGTTTTAAGTAATAATAAAGAAGAATTCGTCATCAGTTTTTTTCTAAAAAAATCCCTAATAGTAGTTTTTGACATTTGAGCCCATAAAAGTGGTCGTAGTTGGCCATGATTACAGACCAAGAATAAAGTTACCCATTCGGTGAATGCGCATTTTCAATATCTACCTAATAAAAAAAAGTTCATCAAAATCGGTCGAAAAATAAAGCTTTTACAAAGGGTGGTAAGTCCTTAACGTGGACACAATGTATATTTGAAAATGGAAAAATTCGAGGAATGGTGTCCAATAATATACAGTGTCCAATTTAAAAAAAAAAAAACAGCTTTTACATCTTATAAAAAAAATCTATCTGCAAAAAATAATCTATATGAAAAAATCTATCTAACTTTTGTCTGAGGAATTTTTTTCTAATATCAATAATAAACTCGCAATAACTCGTCAGATTTACATTTAACGTATATCAATAAATTACAATTTCTCGAGGTACATTTTCAATACGTATTAGTAATATATTAAAGTGGACTTATTCGATTCCTTAGCTTTTAATCAAACAGCATCGGGAGATTACCGAAGGCGATAGGGTAATGCTCTGGGTTTGTGACTGATGATCATTCGTAAAAGATTAATTAATTATTTGGAGGTATTCGCCGGCATTCGGCGTATGAGATGAAATCTCCGTTAAAGATAAGAGTGAAGGAAACATGTTCATTCCCGTGTTAATTTTAATGCAGTCTTGTTTTTTCTTAAGGAATATTAATTTTCTAAGAACAACAACGACTTTTATTTCTTAATGCGTTTGTTCCCCAAAGCTGTCGTCAATTAATCACCATTTGCTCCCAACGAGAAATTAATCATCAGAGTCGGCCGTGTGCAAGATGAAAGATTTTAATATTATTTTTTAAAGGAGATCTGTTGAACGTCCGAATGCCTTCTCGTTTTCCTCGCTCGGTTTGGGTCGGATTTCTGCATCCAGAAGCGCGTCTACGGGAGAACGTAACAACCAAACAATGGAAATAAAAAGCCGCTGATGTTCTTTTGTAGGAGCCGTGTATAATGCTGGAAACACTGCAGTCAATTTGGCGTATTACCTAACATATTTATATACGAGGTATGTAAATTAAGTAATGAGACTGGCAACGTAGCTCCCAATCGAGCAACATTGTGAAGACGGGGAGTTAGAAGGGCGGGAAGTTAACACGTAATGCACCTTCAGTACAAGTTTGAACTTGTTAGAGTCATTTGTTTGTTGTTTACGACTGTTTTCGTAAACCGGTTTTTTCTAGTGCGTTTTAAAAATGAGTGACATTAATTTTGAGCAACGGTGTGCTATCAGGTTTCGCTTCAAACTTGGACACAGCGCAACGGATACTTTTGCAAAACTTCAACACGCCTACGGAGACAGTGTTTTTTCAAGAGCCCGGGTTTTTCGGTGGTTTAAGGCATTCTCAGAAGGAAGATAATTGACTGAAGATGAAAGTCTTCCAAAATCGATGAAAATGTCAATCGAATACGGGATCTTGTGCGTTCAGATCGTCGGCTGACGACAAGAATGATCGGGAAAGAGTTGAATTTGAATCACTCCACTGTTCATCAGATTTCGACTAACAAATTGGGGATGAGAAAAATCTGCGCAAAAATGGTTCTAAAAAATCTTTGGTAGGAACAGAAGGACATCAGGAGAGAAAGGTGCCTTGACTTTTTTGGAATCGATTGAAAATTATCCCCAATTTATGGAACGTCATTACTCGTGAATCAGTGGCGGTGCGTGATATTTCAGTTAGCCATATATTGAAAACGACGCATGGGACCCACTTCACTTTTTAGGTGATGACTATACACTCTTACGAAAGGATTTATAGTGAAAAAATCGTCAGCAAAGTTTGCGAAAAAATTTTCAAAAACACTGGAGCACTCCTGGGTTCTCAGTAACGCTCTGTGGGATATTTGCAGTATATTTTTTTCATAATCTAGAAACAAATATAAGACGTTTTTCGATTTGTTGCAAAAATATTTTTTTTTTCAAAAAAGTTATGGCCATTTTAATTTTAATTTTATAGGAACATTTTGTTTTCCAAAATTAAAATGGCCATAACTTTGAAACAAAAATATTTTGTAACAAATCGAAAAACGTCTCCTTATATTTGTTATACAAAGTTCTTTATTCTCGTGTCTTTTTTGACATTTCGAGATTTGCTAAAGTTGTGAACATTTTAAATTTTTATTTCATTTTCGTTTGTGAGATTTTGTAATAGTTAAAAAAACTAAAACTTTAATTGTAAAAACTGTAACTAACGAAAATGAAAATTTTGCAAAAACTGTGAAAGAGTGAAAATTTTTATTATAAAATATTCACGTTAATTTTGAAAGTTATATTTCACAAATATTTTGCAGCTCTTTTCTAATTTTCTTTGGGGTGCACAAATAAATCACAAATTCCGATTGCGTTTCTGTGCCTTCCATTTAGGTCTAGTAAAACCCCCAAAAATCTGGTGTGAGTCTCACGTTTCCTTACGAAAATACAAGAATTTCAAATTTCACCCGCCACTATTTTTATTGATACATAATTGTTATATTACGAACTTTGAAACTGTTGTAATATTTATTTTGTTTATACGAATTTTAATTCGAGAACATCATAAATCCAGTTTAATAGCGATGTCAAAAGTAGAAGTAAATTTATTGCGGAAGAAAAAAACGTTTAGTACTTTATTGACCACATAGAAATATGAAATTTGTAGAAATGAATTAAAAAGAATTTCATTTCAAATAGATAATTAAATAGCTATTGTAAAATAATCGTTATTTATTACCCCTCTAGCTACGCCACTGTCAACAGAAAAAGAATCCCAAACAAACTTATTTATTCCGCATATTAGCGCCCGTGTAAGGAATCGGTTAGATGGGATTCTTAGATGCTAGTTTTTCACATGTCAGGAAGGTAATTTGCATATCTTTCCGGGTCTGGTCTAAAAGCTGTTGCGAGATAAGAATATAGACATTGATATACCTGCAAGTATTTTTAAATTTCTTATTATGGAGTCGAATATACTTGTCTACAGAATACTATTAATAACTGCTGATTACGTTTAGCTTAACACAAGAAGACCATCTTTTAGAAAACTACATCCGCATAGAAGATAAAAACTACGTAAAGTGTATGTAGAGATTATGTTAATAAAAATAAAATATATGTAGGTATACGACGTGTGGCTATTAAATAACCGAACTTCTATCATAACAATTTTTATTCGTTACCAATGACAGTAGCAACATTTTCGCCTTCAATGTACTCCCCGTTGACGATTTCTACACTGCTCCATACAACTTTTCCATTGTCGAAAGCAGTGCTTTTAGTTCGTTTCTGTCAGCTTGGTTTAGAATCTCCGTCATTTTTTATTTAACCGCTTCCACACTTTCGAATCTTGTCATCACAAGTAATCACCGTGTCTAACAAGCCTGAATCAGGGTCAACGTTGTTTAGAATGTCAGCGCAAATGTTCATTCTTGATTCCTTTTGCTCGGGAGTGATGAGTTTTGGCACCATTTTTGCGCAAACTTTGCGCATGTTGAACGATTCATGCAAAATCTGGCGAACACATTCTTTGTCGATTCCTGTTATTTCAGCAAGCAGTCGGATGCTTAGACGACGATCTTCGCTAATTAATTTACCAATTTTTCAATGTTTTCGTCCGTTTTTGACGTTGAGGGCCGTCCAGGGAGCGGATCGTTTTCGGTCGTTTCACGTCCCTCTTTAAACCGTTTAAACTATTTAAAAACTTGTGTACGGTATAAACATTCATTCCCGTATACTTCTTTTAACATTGCATAAGCTTCTGTAAAAGTTTCCCCAGTTTAACTAGAAACCTGAGATTAACCCGTTGCTCCATCTGAACACAGCATTTTTCGACGCGTCACTGATGCGTAAACTAATTCAAATGACTGCTACAGTCAAACTGAGCGACCCACTAGCTTGTCCAGCGAGCTCAGGGTGGGGAAAGTATCACTAGACACAGTTCTGTTCAAACTTGTCGCGACACGCTAGTAGTGCGCTGGTAGCAGCATCGGTTATTTAATAGCCACAGCTCGGATGTACAGCCATGGTCAAATAAATCTGAGATAAGTAAATTGTTTGGATATAAATTGGGCTCTATTCAATAAAGTTACCATGGATTTATATAAAAAAGTATGTTGACATTTTACTTGTCAAATTTCAGAAAAATCAAATGTTCCGAACTATCAGCAAAAATGTCTAGACAACTAACAGTGCTTGATAAAACACGGATTATTTCAAAAATAGAAGATGGTTGGTCAATAAGAATGGTGTCCCAACATTTAAATTTGAACAAAAATACTGTGTTTGCGATCTTTACAAAGGAAGTTTGGGACTGGGTTAGGCAACAAGAGTTCCAACTGCTGAAAACGACGTGACAGTTGCTGAATTTCTCAGAGAGCAACCTTTTAAAACGGCAAAATACAAAATCCATACAAATGTTCTCACTTCAAGAGTTGTAGCATGCAGAAGAATATTTGAATCTAATCTGAAGTGTCGTGTTGCTGCAAGAAAGCCACCTTTAAGTAATGAACAAAAACAATCAAGATTGTTTGCTTTAAATCATATAAATTACTATTTAAATTATTGGATTCGCATTATCTTCATAGATAGACCACGTGGAACACTTTATCATGGACAATATACATATTAAACCCAAAAGAACCTCCGGAAGGTTTGGAGTTAATATTTGGAGTTGGATAATTGCATAGGGTTTAAGCATTTCCTGGCAAATTAATAGCAGGTTTAATGAGACTGCTTACTAGGATATTATAGAATACATCATGCTGCTAACTGTGCTGCCAGCAGACTTTGGGCAACAACTATATATTTCAATATGACATTTGTCCAGTGCACACGGCTGCAATAATAAATAATTGGTTTCGAACATATAATATTGAAGTTTTACAATGATCCGCAAACAATGCAGGCTTAATAAAAATTAAATTAAATTTGATAATTTGTAAATAAAGTTTATTTTAATAAATAAAGATAAACCTTCGATACAATAATGTCATGTCTAAGGTCCGGAAAATGTCCGGACTATACAACTATGATAATTAAAGTATAAACCGTATTTTTAAACGTCTTGTAAATTATATACGCGTGTATTTCTTGCCCGTACATACGTACGCCACTGACCGTACCTGGTACGCCACTGAATGGTACGTGACACTGAACAGGCGCTGTGTCGTCAGTGATTAACGGATAAACGTGTACACATACGTATTTTCATACCGTGTACGTAATTCTTTTAAAGTTCGTGTAGTGTATTTACATATTATCTGATTTTGTGTGGATTTTTGCAATAATGGCACTAGTCGTTACCATTTGTGAATAGACTGAACGAGTAGGATTTAACAATAGACAAATAACTTATTTCTATTATTATGCAACCTGCAAACTTTAGCATCAGCCGCTGGTGTTTTCAAGGTAATTATTTCAGAATAATTACTTTTATTGCAAGATTTAAAATAGTTCGAACGTTTTCTTAAATAGTTTTAATTATTATTACCCCTTGCGCTGCTCTTATTCTGATTGTTTACTTATGCAAAAACTATTAAAGTCGCGCCGAGTTTTACGGCGTCATAATTCTGCACGGCCGTAAACAATTAACGATGTTAATATATTTCAAAATATAATAAGACAATAACAATTTGCGTGAAGTAACCCGAGGAATTACGCAGCGCAGTAAAAGGTACGTCCCATCTAATTGATGATAGAAATGAGCGAGTCCGTTTGGCGGTTTTAACCCTCTTAACGTACACTAGTATCCAGCAACCATATACCGTACACGGGTGCGAATTGGGATTTCGCGTTTTTAACAATCGATTTGGAGATGAAGAAAGCTTTCTAAATACATCGACAAATATATGATTTTGGGGTAAAATTTCCCGTACAATACAGTGCAATAATTTAATTTTTATAAAAAAACAACATTTTGTTATAAAATAATTATTGTTATTGTTAAATAAAAAAATGTTTTTTAAATTTTCGATTAAATTGAACAAAACCAATGAGATTTGTTAGTTAAATATACCCCTTTTTGAAAAATATATACAAATTTGATTTAATTATTTTCAAGGTATTTTTCCCGCGCTTCCGAAGAATACTATATTTTTTGAAAGGGGAATATAGGTGCATATCGGCTTTTGGAGTGGATATATGATAATGAAAGTAACAAATAACAATAAAATACACTGAAATAATTTATTTACTATAAAAAAAAACATGTAGAAAAATACAACAAAAAATTATTGTTCGAAAAAATGTTCGCACTCTATGCAAACAGCTGCACGATGCTCATCACACATTCTGCGCAGACAATTTGGGCATTTCATGCGTGTTCGGCCTGATGCATCGCTATCGCAAAAAGTTACATTTTGCCCTTGTTTTGCCCTCTGATAAGCGACAATACTTGTGGTGCATTCAAAACTAAAAATTCAAAAACATTTTTTTTAATTCTTAACAATCTACACTCACTAACCGTACACGGGTGCGAATTCGCACCAACTCGAACTTTATAACATATTTGTCGTGGTGGGGATTGACCTTTGGAAAACAACTGCGTGAAATGCCAGCAACTTGAAATTTTTGGCGGGGCGAATTCGCACCCGTGTACGTTAAGAGGGTTAAAATGGGTAATTAATTTCAGATGTTTTAAACTTTAAGCAGTAAATTAATTTATACGGAATGAAGCTAGAGCATGCGTGCCAAGCCCTTGATTGCCTAGAACAAAAATCTTTGTTTTTTCCACGTGGCCCAAACTACCGGAAAATTACAAATCTTTGTCCTATAAGTAAAGGTGTACAAATAAGTTTCCGCCGTTTGACAAAAAGTTGGCGCCGCCAGTAAGGTATGGTTAAAATTGTCAGATGTAAACGTCATTATCGTAAGGTTGGACGTCAGGCAACAACATAACCTTAAAATATTAGTGATTTTTTTATCAGCATTAATTAATTGGTTGCTGCGTTCATTCGTCGCGGAGATATCCGAAATTGAATGACAAAGGACTCTTTTGTCTTCAACCATCGATATCTCAGCAACCAATGCTCGTACAGGAAATTGAGGGCAGTTTCGGATACTGGAATAAAATTTCCTGTAAAATCATGTCAAGACATCGGTCAAAAAAAATCGAACATTTAAAAAAAATAAAAAAAAATTAAATGCTGAGGTGTTCCCGCAGAAAATTTGATAATGAATTTGAATGTCAGACTTCACGATATCTGTACCCCTCTTCCACCAGTCACTAGCTGAGCGACTTCTGGCGAGGATACATGTCGCCTAGGTATAATCAAAAATAAAAAAAAAAACTAAAGTTTATAAAACCTTTCAGTTAATTTTTTTTACCAAAATTACAAAAGTAAGTTAGTTTTGAAAAAAACTGTTGTTTGTTTTTTTTTACCAAGAAAGCAGATTGGTTTTGAGAAAAACTTTTTTTTTACATACAAGTCAAAAATTAATTGCACCAATATTCATATGTAGAACGAATATTCGATGCACCTTGGGGGTATCAATTTCTCAATTCAATCAATTCAATTAATTTAATTGGGGGGATTAAATCGCTTGAAAAATGAGTATACTTATTTTTAATTGGCTAAAAATGATAAAAAAATTCAAAAAAATTGTTTTTTTTTCATCAAGTGATCGATGCAGAATCGAGAAAAAGTGGATAAAATGGTTTTTCAATTTTTATAAAGATTATACAATGTTTAAGAATAAACATCTTGCTCCTTCAATTTTTTCAAAACTGAATAATCGGCCCGAAAAAAACACTATGGATCGATGTGCAGATTTACAGGGCTATTGGGGGTACATTGACGTGTAAAAATTCCTAAAAGTTCTAGCTTCCCCTTCGATATTTGCTAAGATGCAGTCGATTTACCAAAAAAGGGAAAAAGTCACTTTTTTTCAACTTTTTTCGTCGATATTGTGGGTGGATTTTTGTTAAATGTCTTGACAGCATTTTGTAGGATATTTATTTCAGTTTCCGAAACTGCCCTTTCCTAAATCCTTGGTTGCTGAGATATCGATAGTTGAAGACAAAAGGGTCCTTTTTCGTTCAAAATCGGATATATCCGCGACAAATGAACGTAGCAAACAATTAAAAAAGGGAAATTAAAGTTGAATAAACAGGCTATCTGATCCATATGGTCGTTTAACCGAAAAAAAATTTTCGAGCCCGTGGAGCGAAAAAAAGAAAGCTAAAAATAAAAAAAAAAACGAAAAAAAAACTTTCTTTCGCGCTATTTCTTTTAGATTGCGTTAAAACTATGGCTTCTAAAAAAATGTTGGCCTACAGATCCGAAAAATAGAGTCTTGGAGCTTCAAAACGCTTTTTTTAAATTCGCGATACGACTATTTTTCACTTAGATACAGGCGGTCAAAAATGGGGGACAAATTTGGATTTTTTTTGCTCCCTTAATTTTTGTGAGTAGTATATGTTGTATAATAAATGAGCGTAACAGATACCTACAATACAGGTACCTACTACTTGTGTAGCTCTGTGCAATGTTTTTTTTTTATCCATACAGTTTATGACGCTCTATTTTCGCCTTGAATCAATTGTATGATTCCATGTATACTTTATGGATGTTAAGCACGTAACGAGACAAAAAATAGTTTAGAAACTATAAAGCAACTCAGGCTGGCGAGCACGTTCAAAAACTCCCAAGTTTAATGAGCGAAGAGTTAACAATCCAATAAAACTCAGTTTTTGCGGCGGCCATGATTTACGGCAGTTTCTTAAAGATGTTTTGCTAATTACGGAGTGCGGCGAATATATCTGAATATTATCTCCGCTCCATAAAGTCGGTTACACCCGGAGTGAAACTATTAAAGTAACGTACCAAAAAGTGTTGAGCTCGAGCAGCAGTTAACTAACCGGCACGCAAAAACCAATTAGCGAAATTCGCGGGGATTGTTTGGTTTTTAAATTGAAAATAAAGCTAAATGTATCTAGTATACAGTATGTACCCGGATCGAGTTTAAAAGAGGAAAAAAAACTGTGTTTTTGATTTCTCAGAAAAAGTCACTCTTGATGATTTGCCATGCTTGATTTCAAACCCCAAAACGCAAATTACTTTTTATATAACTCAAACGGTTCTCTCGGTCTAAGGCGCAGACATAATAAGAAATCATAAACCCCAAAAATATTATTTAAACATTTATTTTGACGAAATTGTGATTTAATAAACAAATTCAACCATAATTTTGAAAAAACAGCAAAATTATTAATCACGCACCATAACAATTCTACATGCAGGCCTCCAAGTTCAACACACCTCTCCAGTCTCGTTCTAAAAGATGTGTATGTTGAGTGGATCATTGCTTGATTTACTGGGCCACTGCTTGAATGATCTGAGTAAATCAATATTGTGTTCTATCGGCTGTCTATATACTATTTTCTTCAAAAATCCCCAAAGGAAAAAGTCAAGTGGCAACAAGTCAGGGGACCTTGCTGGCCAACAAATAGGTCCATATCTTCCGATCCACTTCTCTCCAAATTGTTTGTTAAGCCAACTGCGGACCTGAATTGTTGAATCGGCGGGGCATCCTGTTGAAAATACGCTTTTTTTCTATATTCTAAATTATCTTCGTCTAATTCTGGCCAGAAAATGTGTTTAGCATCTCCAAGTATGAATTTTGATTTAAATTTTCTTTTTAAAAAACACGGACCAATTAATCGATTGAAAGTAATTGTACACCAAACATTCACTTCTTTTTTTAATTTTGACTTCTAGAAGTAACTGAAAAAGACGGATTTTCTTGTGCCCAAAAACGACAATTCTGCGAATGTATACCTACTCTTGTGAAAATGCATATCTACAGTAAGCCTTGCTTCTATTTCTAAACAGAAATCCAATCGACGTGTATCATCACCAACTTCCAACGTGTGAATTATTCTCGGTTTGAAAACTTTTTCAATTTTCAGCCAAAATCCTTTGAATATGTGTCTTGCTAATATCGATTTGCGCAGATCTCTTTCTTAGTGATAGTTTTTGATTTTCTTCGACGACATCATCGTCGTCATGGACCTTTTTTGATTATTTTCCGCATTTTACATCACCAGTTAAATCAAATTTTCGTACTAACTTTTTCAAACTTTGACGGCCAATTTCGACTTCTGGATATTTTTCATGAAACAATTCAATTGCATGATAATAAGAAATATTACCGATCCCATAACATTTAATAAGATTTATGTTGTTAATTAAGCATTATTTGTAATTAAAAATCAATAATTGAAATTTCAAGCGCTTTATCAAACACAATATCAAACAATAACAATTGCCTTATTGATGGCTTACTGGAATTTCAAAAATTCTAATTAGGGACTTTGGGAAAAAAATAGTGTAAAGACAACGTATTAACTACAGTGTTGATTGACTAAATGATTATCTGGACGTGCTGTTTTCTTCAAAATAAATGTTTAAATAATATTTTTGGGGTTAATGATTTCTTATTATGTCTGCGCCTTTAGTAAACATATTTTGTTAAAGGAAAATGGCTATACTTCAAATGTGTAACAATGATAAAAATTGCGGAAACTCTTCAAAATACTTAATATTGACTAGTACGCCATGCTTTCGTGTTTGAGTTTTAAATTTAATTGTTAACAATTTTTCTTAATAACTGTTTTACATAGCGTTAATATTTAAGGTACTTTACTCTTCATTTCATAGTTACCCTCAGCAAAATGAAGAAACAGAACAAACTCTTATATATTTACCAACTGGCTTTCCTATCTTCATTCAGTTTTAATTTTTAATATAGTCTTGCCTTGTATTAAATTTTTAATAAGTATTGCGTCAATTTATGAGTTTCTTTTCACAAAATTTATGCACCACGGAAATTTGATATTTAATTTCTCCAGGAAATATATGAAATTTTGAAAGGGGTCCCATTTAATCCAGTACGATCATCGAGGTACACACAATACTGCTTCAAAGTCAATACTAAGTCAAAATTCCTGAAGTGGGCCACTTAAAATCGATGTGTTGAATTTTATATTTCTTTTTTAGGGCTATTGAAGGTTTATATTTCAAAATTAATTTCCTAAAATGTTTTTGCAAAATTTTTTATTTTGCAAAAGTTATAAACAAATTACTTTTTAGGTAAGGTTTTTTTGAAAATGCGATTATTCAGCGAGTATTTTATAAAACTTTACGAAATTTAAATGGCAGATACAATAATAATAGGAGAATACGATAATGTACTCACTTTATAAAAAAAATATTTATTTATAAAAAATTAGTTTTTTAATAAACAAAGGTAAATTAAACAATGTTCTCGGCTAGTTAGGATATTTTTTTTAGGTTTTATTCCTTTATCCTTAAGCTATATATATCAATATCCCTAAAAAAGAAATATAAAATTCAACACATCGATTTGAAGTGGCCGACTTCAGGAATTTTGACTCTATACGTTCGCTCCACTATGTGGGTTTGGAAGTAATAGGACTCAACTAAGGAATCACCCTGTATTCGTATAGCTGTTCATCGCTAATTAGTCGTATAGTTCGTCGAAAATGTGGACCAACGTTTCCCGTAAAGCAACAAAGCAACCCTAGCGACACTATTAAAATAACACACCAAAAACTGTTGAGCTCAAACTGTAGTTAAACTAGCCAACATTCAAAAAGCAATTAACAGAATTCCTGGGGACTGTTTGGTTTTGAAATTAGTAAATGAAAACTGTGCGGTCCGTATTTAGTTTACTCGACAAACATGACGGAAGTATATTTAAATAGGTCTTATTACGGCGAGGACTCGGGGCATTTGGGTAAATACGGCCGTATTTTGTTTTTACTATGTAGGAGCGTATTTAACGTCTACTGTATAACTGGACCTTTTACCTACGCACACAAAAATAAATTGTACGTAACATCGGCTTCTATGGAGTTAATGAACTAGAATTTGAGATACCGCGTCGCTTAAGTTGTATTCAGATCACGGGCCCTTCGAAATTTGCCTAATACGCCTATATAAATTTACTGCAGATACAATTTTCAGTACCTATTTTATTGTCCCTGGATTCAATTAAAAACCCGCTTCGAGCAAATGGAAGATGGAGATAGGTGAAAATAGTTGCCACTTATTATTCTATTGAATTCGGATGATTAAAGATTAGAGTTGGCCGAAATAACGACATGCTGTAAAGTAAATATATACAGGGTGGGGAAAAAGTATGGAAACACCTAGGAATTCCGCGAAATTGGTAA
Organism: Aromia moschata; assembly: GCA_029963805.1. Lineage (NCBI taxonomy): Eukaryota > Metazoa > Arthropoda > Insecta > Coleoptera > Cerambycidae > Aromia > Aromia moschata. The sequence continues at coordinate 73,019 of JAPWTK010001085.1, read as the reverse complement.
CAAAACGAAAAAATCAAGGTCGAATCCCATGGTAACTTTCAACGAGGAGTCCAATGGTGACCTTGGATTTGACCTTGAACCTCAATATCAAGGTCGTTTGAAAGTCAACTTTGTTTTTTTACTGCCAACCCACATTTAGATGCCACAATCCAAAAGAGCGGGAAATTCCACGTTCAGATTTGTATTCAGATCTGAGTACAAGGTGACATCTATGGGTTGGACAGAGGTCAAACTGCTGTAATATGGAACCTCGTATGATCGCCCCAGTCAAGTGCGGTATCAGCTACGGAGCAAGAAGAATAAAAAAATTAGTTTCGGGTCTCCTGGACCCAGTGTACCCGGAGTGTGACAAAGTGAGTATTTTGAAAATATAATAATTATACCAAATGTTTATTTAAATCGTGTACTCATGTAAAAATTAGTGTAAATGTATATTGCGTGTGAAAAATGAAGACGCGGTCTCGCACACGATACGTCGCAGAGCTGGCTACTTTGGAAGCCCGCAAAAACTTTGGAATAACTTAATCTGTAAATTCATGTATAACTTCATTGTATGTTTGATACATTTTGATACTTATTATAACAATAAATGATTTCACTTGGTATATTTGGATTTTTTTCTTTTTCTACCGTTGATGCTACGCATATATATATTTTTTTGTAAAAATTAAATTTATTTACGTAAGTATATAAAAAAAAGGTAAATGTAGATATAACAAAACAAATATAAATATACAATATATACATAGATAAAATTAGATGTAGATATAACATTTTTTGAGACACAACATACACATTAAAATGCATTATGAAGTACAGTGTATACGACAGATAATATTTATAATAACAAACAAAACAAACTATAATAATTAGATTTCACTAACATTACTTAATAAAAGTTTATATATGAACATTACATTTTTAAAATTACTAACTTTCGAACGTCAAAAAATAAATCACTTATTAATTATAATCCAATCGCAAAATGACCGTTACAGCCTTAAAGTACAATCCTTAAGCTTTAAAAAAGACCACTTATAAAATTTCTTTATCTTCATTTTTCGTATCGTGACAGCAATTTGAAAAAAAAAACGATTTTTTCACAAGGTCTTCTTGTATTTCGATACAATTTTAAAAACCTTTAAATTTGAGATAAAATAGAGTACGTATTCGTCTTTTTGAGATTCTGGCGATGATTTTTTTTTAAAAAAAAACGTTCCTCTACGATGATTTGGCTCGTAGAGGGATGTTATAAGCGATTGAAAATCGCTCGGGTCTCCCAGACCCAGTGTACCCCCAACGGTACAAACCATATTGTGTACCCCGTGAGGGCACGTACCTAATGCACCTTCATTACAAGTTTGAACTTGCTAGAGTCATTTGGTTGTTCTTTGTGACTGTTTTCGTAAACCGTTTTTTTTAGTGCGTTTTAAAAATGAGTGACATTAATTTTGAGCAACGGTGTGCTATCAGGTTTTGCTTCAGACTTGGACACAGCGCAACGGATACTTTTGCAAAATTGATTGAAGATGAACCACGCAGCGGAAGATCTTCATCTTCAAGAGTCTATAGAATATGGTATCTTGGGGAAGAGTTGAAGAAAAAATGGTTGCAAAAAAAACCTTCCGCAGGAACAAAAGGACATCAGGAGAGAAAGGTGTCTTGACTTTTTGGAATCAATTGAAAATGATGACCATTTAATGGAACGTATCACTGGTGACTTGACTTGGGTGTTCGAGTACGACCCAGGAACCAAGCGCCAAAGCATAGAATGGTTCACTTCAAGCTCTTCAAGACTAGAAAAAACAAGAATGAACAAGTCGAACATCAAACACATGCTGATTTGCTTTTTTTGATAGCCAGGGAATTGTCCACAAAAAAGTTTCTGTCTCAGGTCAAACAATAAATCAACACTTTTACGGAGAGGTTCTTGAAAAGCTTCGGAAAAGGGTCATGTGTGTGAGACCAAACATCAAGAACAACTGGATGTTGCATCACGACAATGCGCCTGGTCACACATCCATTTCAGTAAACGACTTTTTAGCCAGGAAGAACAGTCCTGTGCTCCTCAGCCTCCATATTCGTCTGACTTCTTGTGATATTTTTCTCTTCCCGACATTGAAAAATCGCCTCGAGGGATGTCATTTTGGGACGAGAGAAAACATTCAACTGACCAGCTGAAGGCTATTCAAGTATATAAGTTCCAGCACTGCTATGAGGAGTGGAAGAACCGTGTCCAGCGTTGTGTGGCTTCCCAAAGAAGTTATTTTGAAGGAGACAATACTGAACTTTAATTCTATTCGAATACAAATATTTAAAAAAATCAGTCTCATAACTTCATTTACACACCTCGTAAAGTTTGTTATAATGCTTTCAGAATCACCCACTTTAAATAAACGCTTCGCCGCCCCATAAAAACGTCGGAATATTTCCACGGATTTCCGTTTTTTCTTTTATAAAATTTAAAAAAAGCGTAATGTCGGTATTTCGGTATCTCACTGCCGACGTCTCCTTAACGTTTAAAGTGACGCCGACGTCCGCAATCGCCGCACGTCTCCTGGGTGGCACTTAAGGCTTCATTTCGGCTCGGTTGCATATAAACAGTGGCGTTTGTGTGTTTAGAGACGTTTCGGCGCAAACAAGGGTGGTCCTCGGATAATATTTTAAGCTGTTGATGTATTGCGAGCGGCCACGGTCTGTTGGCCACGGGAGGCAAGTGACAAAATATAAAAACTATTTAAACCAATTGTTCCCGACGAATTTCTGTGAAATTGTTCTTTGCCGTCGCTTGTCTTGGCCTTTTTTGTGTCAAACGGATCGCTCTTAACGGATTTCGCTTTCAGATATGCCGCCCAGCTAGACGAGCTCAATAAGCGTTGGATGTATGTATGTGGGAATTAATATACACGGTGTCCCATTTTCGCTTGTCACGCTGACACATGCGAGTCGCTAAATGTATAATTATTTATTTTTATAATCTAGGTACATATGATTTTGAGATCGAGAACAATGTATTTCTGTTTGTAACGTGTTTCCAAAAATTTTATTTATGGAAATTGGAAGGCCGTCATGAAATTATTTTCAATATTTTACGAATAGAATTTATACATAATACTTAATAATTCCAACGCGAATTATTCCTAAACTATTATTACTTATTATAAACTAAAATCATATTAAATTGTAAACAAAAAAAATAATTTTTTTTTCATTTTCTTAACTACAACGTTTTTCTATAAAGAAAATATGGGTTATTGCTAAAAAAAAACATTTTTAACTTGAAAACATGAACAAAAAGTGAAAAATCGATCGTTGCGTTGATTTTTAGCCCAAACGACAATTTCAAGCACCCGCTAGATGCCACTGTCCGACAAATTTTCACAGAGCAGATATGGTCACCGATCCAACACGCAACCCGACCGAGCGTTGCTGCACTCGAATTATCGGAGTTTGGCGTTCAGACGAATTACCTCTTCATAGTTGCTCTTCCGAGCGCTATGAAGAAAAATTACAGCGATTTGAAACTATCAGGGTTTTTGTGGGGTACTATAAAGTTGAAAAGTTGCAGTCAATATCCTTAGTCTATCCCTTATTTGCAAAGTTATGTCAAGTTCTGCAAATATCCCTTTATGCAATGTTTACCTATTTTCAATCAACATTTTTGCTTCGAAAATAATTTATTTAACACAAACAAATCACTACAACATATAAAGAATACTTTTTAGAGTTTACAGTTTTCAAAACTCTACTTGAATTTCCTGTATGTTCATTATTTCACGAGTAATTGATTACGAAAACCGAAAATGACTTTTTTTGCTTTGAACAGCGATAACTCAGCGAACAATCATAATACAGGGCTCGAAAATATGTCAAATTAAAAAGAATTAAATTATCCAAAAGAGAATTATTAAATAATTTCGAAACATTTTTCTCCGATGGTTTTCTTATGATTAATCAAAAACTGCTGATGCTAAAAAATGTAAATTCAAGATCCAAAAACTGGAAACTTGGAGTGTCAATTTTCTTTTCTTTCTTCTCTTTTTTTTGCTTTTCTCAAGTTACAATCTTGAAAATCACCCAAAAATTTGGTATTTTTTTTATTTCCCTTAATTTCTGCACCTAGTGTAGAAAAGAAATATTAACACCCTTTTTTAACAAGCTTGATGTTATACAACTACAAGTGTATTTTAACAAGATGTTGTTAGAGCTCACACTGCGGCAGAAACTGTGAACTTTTTGAGGGATTTTTTTTCAGGATAGATTTTTAATGTCGACATGTGATATTATGTACTCCATGCGACATTTTTTTCAGAGTGATTAGTCGTAATATGCCACTAAGGTGACCACCACAATTAAAACTGACCATACATTAAAAGTAAAGTGTTTTACTAAAATACACGAAATGTTTTTAGAGTCTCCCGTAAAATCCAAAAATGCAATGACATACAGGGTGTTTATTTTTTAAAACAAACAATCTATCATCCACAGCCGGTATAGGCAGAAGTCTCAGTTCTATTAAAATATTTCAGTTAAATAGAACGTGCCAACTTTCCTTTACAGACAAATTTTCAGAATTTTAATGTCCATAGTTTTGGATTTATTTTTTGCCCAGGTGGTCGTGGTGTTTGATGCTTAAAAAATAGTCGGTCGTGACGTTTTATGTCAAAAAAAAGTCATGTCAAAAAAAGAGCTTTAAAAAAGACGTTTTCTCAAATTTTGACAATTTGATTTACCTTCAGCCCACGGGTGGAAAGTAAATTTCCCACCCTTGGGTCGAAAGTCAGTCAGAAAAGTAATACTTTCAAAACTTTTTAAAAGTCAGAAATAACACAAGCCAACAGAATTTGACGGAAGCCGAAACTCTAATACACTTTTTCGAAGGTTTTCGGTGTGCCAAATCCGAATCCGAAAATGGGACACACTGTATAACTAACTTCTTACCCACCGAAGGATAAAATGCATGTAAAAACCGTTAATCTCATTTGCTTATCTAATCGGAGTCGATAATGATTAAGTCTTCTATTCCCATGTCTACAGCGTGACTATAATATGGAGGTACTACAAAAAAGTAATGCGCCGCGAAACAGTGTTCCTTACGAGGCACATATTCTACTCAATCTATTATTAAATTTATTTCGCTGAGAGGCAGATAACTTATTGATTTCAGGTACACTGATTGAGTACATGTACCTAAAGCCTAAGAACAGAATTGGAATAAAGGTCTAACGTAGATAAAATCGTCAAGTATTTGTGATAATATATGTATTGCAGAAGATACAGGAGCACACAGGGAAGGTACAAATAAAATTTGTTCTTTTTATTCAAACGTATCTTTACTGTTCTAGAAATAACTGTTATACCTCTCAGCAGATTTTAAAATTTGTGGTTATTTTCTGTGTCACGAAAAATAGTAAAACAATAATATTGAGGGGCATTTCATGTGTACATCAGGGAAACCATAAATGAATAGATATAAATACAAAAAAGTTTAAAAGATATTAATCACCAAAAAAAAATCATCGCTCTTAAAGTGACTACCTTCACGAACGCTTCACAGTTTCTAAAGTTTTACGTTTACGCACCAGCGCGTAAAGAAAAAGGCAATAGAACTTATATAAGGTTTAAGCACTTCTTAATAAAAGACACAACTAAAGTATATCTGATACTTAATTATTTCTTTTGGTTTCATCATGTAGAGGTACTGATTTGTTTAGATTCAGTATGTTGTAATGAGTAGATTTCGTGAGAGTGCGGAGTGTAACAGGACCGTAGTCAGTTAACGAATGAAAATATTAATATGTTTACATAAATTATGTAGCAACATAGTACTATTTTTACCAAATAGTACGGTTAAGTCAAGGATAAAATAATTTTAACTCCGTGAGCTATATCATTATTGACATTCCCATGTTTTGACATATGTGGACCGTTCTTACCTGTGGGCTATGTACATTAGAGTAATGACGTTTCTTAATTAATTTCATAATCACAAAATCACAAAAATAAATTTGAATATAGCCGTCTAAACATATTTTCAGTAAAAAAGATAATTTTTTACAGTCAATAAAGGGATTTTACATACAAATTGCACACAATATTTATTCTACATATAAAAAAAAACTGAAAGCACTTCAGACACTGGTGCCTAAAGAATTTTTCTACGCACTTGTGCCTAAAGAGAACTTAAGTTATGTTTATTTTTTTACATAAACAATTCAGTTGTACAAAAAATATGGCATATAACTCGTGTACAAAGATCCTCTCTTGACTCGTGTGTTTGTCAACATTCAAAATCGTCAAAAAGGGTGACTGTATATACGGGTTGTATAAATAATTTCATTAAAGAAAGATTACTCTTCATTAATTTCGAAAAAATTAATGGTTTTCCATAATTGAACTACAAGTTCACCAACTTGACCTTGATGTTGTGGAAAACAATTTAGGGTCAAAGTCTACAGTATGCAGCATCGATTTTGGGGAACGGAACGGTCGAATAACTTTGTTATTTGTGAAGATGTTCTTTTGAAGTTGACATTTAATTTTTTTTAGACTTCGGTTTCATAGGAAATGCTTCCATTTTTTTAATGGAGGACTCAGTAAAGTTTTATATTTACCGTTAATGTAAAATCACTCGTATCTTTGAAAACAAAAGTATTTAACTGTGATCTGTCAGTATGAGAAAATTATCCATGTCACTATCTTTTTAGTTTCGTTTTATAATTTCACAATTTCAAAATGGCAGTGAAACTTTCAGAATCTGAGCGAGTTGACATCTTGATGATAAGTGGATACGGTGTCCGTCAACGTTATTTTGAAGAAGTTCGAACTTTGTTGAATATTGTTGATCCGGGAAGCCAAATCAATAAAAGGACAGTACCTATGTCGGGCAATTCGGAAGTATGAAGCGTTTCATCAAGTAAAAGATTTACCAAGAAGTGGACCTCCAAGAACAGCACATCAGATCTCCCAACTTAATTTTATGAATCAAAGAGTTTTTTCTGATGAATCAACATTTTCTCTCAATGATACTCTTAACAGGCCCAACATGTCCAAATTTACTGCACGCTGAATCGGAGGCAGAGGAGTAATTAATACAGGTAGGCCAGCCCGTTCTCCAGACCCAACGCCACTGGATTTTTTCTTAGGGGGGTCACTTGAAATGTCAAGTGCGTAAAAATCGGAAAAATAACATACGCACACAAAATAAAAAAAAAACAAACCCCGACTTCAAACCACATAGGTATTCTATATAAAAACTGTTTTGCGTTTTTTTTTACTCTTGCTTTTTTTTTCGGATTTTTATAAAATAATGTGCGTACCATGGCTGAAAACGATGCTGATTTCTAATTTGGCAACCAACAAAAATGAGCTGTTGGAGTCAAAGAAATTCCTATTCCCAGGTTATTCTTACAAAAAGCCACCAAATTTTAGCGTTTTCTTCACTGTTTTGCATCTTTTTTTTTTTTTAATTTCTTCGCATTTTTCTAAAAATAATGTGCCATGGCTGAATTAGAATTTGTCAATCAAAAAAAAAAAAAAAAACGAGGTATTGAAATAAAAAAACCCTACCCCCAGGTTTTTCCCACAAAAAGCGACACTTTTGCGATTTTGGCCACTTTTTTGCATTTTTTTTTTACTTTTATGAAAGAAATATGCTTTTTATGGTTCACAATAACTCTTAATTCGGCTTCGACGACCAAAAAGACATGTGAAATTAATTTTGAATGATGCGATAATTCTGTTTTCTGGTTGCCTTCATGATGGTGCCATTTTTTTTTGTGTGCACATGTTGATTTTTCAGAATTTCACCCGTAATTACACAAGCAAATATTTCTTACCGTCCTAAAATTGACGAATTTTCTTGAAAAATTATTGGTTAAATTATTATATGTATATAATATAAATTTATATTTCTAAAAATAGTTAAAAAAACAGACACCTTAAATAAAAAATTGTTTCATTTTTAGGAAATAAATAGTCAACTTGGAATATGTAACGAATGGTAAGGATTTTAAGCGACAATTAATAATAAACGCATTTATTAAAATTATGCAAATACGCCTTAACGCACAAAACATTAACATCCACCGCCGACTATAGCGGCAGTGACAGTTGGTGTCAGACGAACGTCGACTCAATTCCACTTATTCGCGAGTGATTCGGAGTTTTCGCACGTAATTTGGTGTGTTAAGTGCAAAAAAGGATTGTGTCGGAAGTAAAGGGTTAGTTTATTATTGATTTTTTGTGAAAATCAGCCAGTTTTTCGGCCAACATTTGGAGTTTAAATATGCAATAATCGCATACTTTTTTCGCATTTTTTTTTGCATTTTCGCCAGCAAAAACCTTGCTCCCCCGGCTTGAAATCGCTTTTCATAACAAAAGCAACGATTTTAGCAAAAAATTCGATTCAATTTTGGCCAGTTTCACAAATGTCACTAAACTGAACTTTTACCAAAATAAGTTGAAATAATTTCCTGTGAAACCGATCTAAAAACATTAATGTGACATAATTGAAATTGTTATTTTCTAGTATATAGGTTTATCCATACCGAATTAAAAAAAAATACATCTCAAATAACAATAAAATACATCATCAATAACATAACGAGTTTCCTCCACAAAATTCCAGTCCTACATTCATTTAACACTCTGTATATCAGTCGCTGTCGATCCTCCTTTCAATTTTTCTAAGCCAATTCCGATTTTCAGCGCATTACCTGGCATTAGAAGGTCGAATCTTCTACTCGAAAGCCGAATATAAAGGAGGGTGCAATGTGTCGTGAAATTAAAACTGGCAAGAATAACTTATCTATATAATCCCTTTTCGAAATTTTCCAAGCGCATTATATAAAGGTGAGCTTTGCCGAGGCATCGATACGCCCAAACAAATCTAAAGCAACAGGTAAAAGTTATACGGACTTTACACGTTCGTCCTGCTGGAATTTTGATATCAAACAACGCGTAAAAAGTTTGAACAAGGCAATTTACGGATTATCCTTGGGGCATATGTGATGATGCCCCTATGCGATAGAATGGGAATTTAAAAAAACAATTTCATTGATGTTGGGCTACCTGTTGGCATCAAAGATAAAGCAAATTAGATTTCGCTACAGTGTGGGATGAGCTTGCGGTGGAAAGAGAATGTTTGTTAATTGCCTATGAAGTTGTTAATTGGTGGTAACTGGAAGGGACTTTCTGAAAAAGTAGAATTCTAAATATGTATATGAAAGAGCAGCCATTTATATTTACTGTACACTAAAAATTTGATATGGTTATATCAAGAAATGTTCGCAAAAAACACGTTTAACGTTAACTCTTTGAAACTAATAAAAAAAGTGAATCAAAGTACCTGTGAAGTTTAAGTCGTAGCAGATGTCATTTTTAATAATTTTCTGTTCAATAATTTCTTATTTCTTTTGCGTTTTTACGATTTGTAAATAAATAAAGGTTTGCTTGAGTGAGAAGTAGAGAATTGAAATTTTAAAATGAGGGGAGTATGGAATCATGCAGAGATCCCAAGACCAAGTTTGTGTACTGTTTAATGAATTCTACCCCAAAACATCTCCAATAAACCAGTCAAAAATAAGCCGACTGGTGAATAAATTTCAAGTAACTTGTAGGTTAAGGATTCCGTTAAATCGCCATAGACCTAGAACTGCAACCGGAACATGTAACGTGTTGGACCTTCTTGCTCTCAGTGCGCAAAAATCCAGTCCAATCTTCCAGGGTCTTGGCAACTACTTTTGATGTTTCGGAAAAAAATATTTAAGCGAGAAAAGTTACGTCCATACAAACTACAACTTGTACACCAGTTAAGGGGTAACACTGCCTTGTGGGGTCAAAATCAAGATTCATTTTCTCGAATTTATTGTAGAAGGCAAAACAATTTATTGAAATTCGGTTATTTAGACATCATTACACACCTCTTAAAGTACACAAAAATATTTTTTTTAAAGCAATTTAAAAACAAAATGGCGGCACAACAGCTCTCGGAATGAAACATCTTTTTTTATGACCTCCCTGGCCGTAAACCTACAGGTTTTTGTGTATCTAGAGGCAATTGTCTACTAGGTAATTGTGTATCTAGAACAAAAAACGAAAAATATTTTGAAATTACATCGAAAAATCTAGTGAACTTTTCGAAATATTGATTTAAAAAAAATGGCGTCAGTTTAAAGAAAAAAAACACGTTTTTTTTCCGAAAAAATCGGCTTTTAAATCGATGAATTTTCATAAAGTTCCACAGGCGTTTACTAGAAAATTTAATTTTTTAGCTACAGTTAAAATTTCAAGTCGATTGGTTGAAAATTGTAGGCGCTAGCTTTACAGGCCAATTCGAAAAACATGGTTTCCAGAAAAACGTTTGACGTTTCAAGTACATAAAATATATTTCGATGTAATTTTTTTATTTACCACTGATCGGCGATACCTGGATCATACAATTGTCCTTCTAATTCAAGGTTTCCATGCTCCTCATCCTTCCTTGACGATAATGATGCTGAACGAGCTTCCCTGGCCTCTGCGGACAGGGAGCGCTCAGAATTACTAATTAGTTATTAATCAGAGTGCACAAATTACTAGGTAAACAGCACCGTGACTTCATTCGGAAAACCGAATTTTTCGAGCGCTTTAAGAATTTTCACCCACAAAACCTTTTGGATATCATTTTTGGATAGTTAAGAAAGCATTAAGCCAATAAAAAAAGTGGTCAAATAAATTTACAAGGTAGTGTTACCCCTAGAGGATGACTTCGATAGATGGACTGAATTTTGTGAAGGCATGATGGAAAGATGCAATAACAATAATAACTCATAAGAAACATCCTTTTTCCAGATGAAGCTACATTCAATTTAAATGGTTGTTAATCGACATAATAGTCGTTACTAGTTAAGTCAGAGTCCTCATTGGTTCCAAGAAATGCATACCCAAAATCCCCAAAAAGTTATAATGTTTGGGCAGGCATTGTTGGAGAAAGTATTGTTGGACCTTTCTTCATAGATGGAAATTCAAATTCTGAAAAATATGTAGATCTACTTAGAAAGTACATTATTCTATCTTGCGCACTGTTGTTTCCGGGTGAAAATAATGTTATGATCCAACAATTATGATTGCAGAAGGGTATAATTGAATGGCCAGCGCGCTTGCCGGATCTAAATCGCTTAGATTTTTTTTGGCGGTATTTAAAATGTAAAGTTTACGTCGATCTACCAGATCATACTGAAGACTTGAAACAGAAAATTTCAAATGAAGTCCGGGCCATTCCTGAAAACTTATTAGTAAACTTACCTAGTAAATGTTATTGAAGAGTTTCGGGACCGTCTTGAGCATTACTTATTAAAAAAGGGGGTCACTTTCTGCGCCTAATTTGCAACTATTGTTTTGTTGTTTCATTTTTAATATATAAATAATTAGTTAAGCAATTACATTCTTTTACAAAAATTAAATAAACGTGTGTTTTACGAACTTTTTTAATGGAACCATATCAATTTTTTAGCGTACAGTAATGAAAAATGTCCAATTTCGCAACTGAATTTTAAAGAAGTTATCCTCAACCGATTAAGATGAAATTTTGCATACACTTTTAGTTTGGATGACAATGCATGGTTAGCTAAGTTATGTCATTCCAAATTCAAAATGGCAGACGGTCTAAGATGGCGGAATAGTTATTTTTTGAGCACTCCCATGATATGGGTATCAAATGAAAGGGTTTGCTAAGAAGAATACGAATAAACTGACGTATGCGTTCAACCCTTCGAGGAGATGGTGTACTACTGCCCGGCTAAACTATAAGACTTAGCGGAGTCGAAAATTCAAAATGGCGAAAAACAAGATGGCCACCATACCAATTTTAAAAAGTTATAACTTGGTATAGGTTAGGGATAGTATTAATAGGTTGAGAAACATTTAGATACAAAAACACGACGACAATTAAAACATAGAAAATAAATTAATAATATTTTTTTAAAAAAACAAGCTTTTATTTAAATGGTCTAAAAAGAAGAAAATAAACTTTAAATTGAATTAAAAATATATGATATAAAAGCTTGTCACGAGATTTAATTGTGTAGATAAACAAGAATGTAATAATTATGTAACTTGATCTTGACATAAGAAAATCTAAGAAAAGAAAATATGTATTTTATAAAATAAGTAAATATGTATGTACATCTACACAAGTAAATCTCGTAACAAGCTTTTATATCATATAAATAGTGTAATGTAATAAATTGATGGGTTTGATTCAATTTAAAGTTTAATTTCTTCTTTTTAGAGAATTTAAATAAAAGTTTGTTTTTAAAATTTTTTTTTATTATTAATTTATTATATTTTCTCTTGTTACAAAATTCATTCTGAAAGATGTAAGGTTGAACGGAAAGAGTAATTCTCATAACTAGATCATCTCTTATTATTACTAATAAGTAAAAAATTATTGTTTTATTTGCAACTTGTTACCTAATTTCGTACCGGATCGAAAGAGAATGTGTATAGCGAGCTGCAACACCAGCCAAACGGAACAGACAATGAATCATCTCTTCCTTATTTTTCATACTATATATTACGAATTTATGGCCTTATTAAAGTAGGCGATGTGAATAATGCGAATAACTAACCGTAATAGCGTCTAGTAAACACACGGTTTTTGATCGTAGTTTGTGGAATATTGGGTCAAATTCTTGCAGTATAACTTACAGGAGGGAGTAATAAATCCATCATAACGGAACGGTAGCGAACGAGCAACTGTATGTATTAGATTTCAATAGCACGGTGAAATGTAATAACGTAGAGAGTATATTTCGAGTGTAAGTAGGAGCACCAACGTCAGGTCCTTATATAGGGTGGGCCATCATATGGTTTCTTTTTTAAAATTGCTATTAAAACTACATTGAATATTAGAACTACGTTGAATATTTTTAAATGATTGTTGCTTTATTCAAGAAAGTATGCCTTCCCATTATTTATGAAAAACAATTCCAGTTAAATTTGCTAAAGCGACCTTTATGCTAAACGGCACATTAAATCGACATAATTGTCGGTATTGGGCGAGAGCGAACCCACACTGGGTGCAAGAAGCACACACACAATATGCGCAAAAGTAAATGTGTGGGCAGGCATTATAAGAGGACATATCATAGGCCTATTTTTTCTTGATGAAACCCTTACCGCTGATCGATATCTTCAACTGCTACAAACTCAGGTCATACCTGCGATCACATCCTTATTCCCAGGTGAAAATGGAGGTATTGACAATAGAATTTTCTTCCAACAAGATGGAGCTCCTCCATATTTTGCGGTACATGTTAGAGAGTACTTAAATCATGTTTTTCGAAATAGGTGTATCGGCAGAAGAGGATCTATTGAGTGGCCTGTTAGATCTCCGGATTAGACGCCCTTAGATTTTTTCCTGTGGGGTCATGTTAAAAATAGTGTGTTCAAACAAAGGCTTCGTAATTTGGAGGACTTAAAGGTGCGAATAACTGCTGAAATGCGCAGAATACCTGCAGAGGTGTTACACAGGGCTACTACAGTAGAATTTAAATACCGTTTAGGTCATTGCTTGGCCGTCAACGGAGCTCAGTTTGAACATCTGATTTAGTATTGCTGTTTTTTTTTTTAATATCTGGTCTACCTTTTGTTACTCTTTAAATTTAATTTGATCTAAATTTTAGTTTTGTGAAATTAATTAATTAATTGTGAGTGAATAGTAATAAATAATTTAATTGTCGCTTATTTTTTTTTCAAAAATTGCAAAATTTTGTGACTGAATAGAGAAAAATATCCTTTTTTCATAACGAAAAAAAAGTATGGGTGCCATTAAAAAAAAAATTGGTTGCCATAGGAACAAAACAAAAGAAGATATCAACAAACTAAAAAACTTAAAACATACTTGCTAATGAACAAAATAACCATTATATTGAACTTTTTTTTAACTTTGCAAATAACAAAGTTAAAGCCATTATTTGATACTTTTGTACCACCCGGTATAACTTATACCCCATCTCTATTTAGACTTTACTAGAATGTTACAAGCACTTCGAGGGAATGGCTATTGAGCCATTCCCTTAGTATTGACTAATAGTAACTATTGACCTTAGTATTCTCTTAGTATTGACTAATGAAAAAAACCGGATACATTAAGTATAAAAAAAATTTTGATCCAAATAATTAGTTGTTAGGGCTCGTACACATTCCTCCAGTCTTTATTTTAATCTAGGAAGTTGTTTTTTTTACCCATGATTAAACAAGAGAAAACAACGGGGATTAATAAAACAATTTATCCTCCTTTATGTTCCGTTTATTGTGATTAATGTGCGCGTACATTCGTCTTTGTTCTGTTTTTTATTACTGCTGTGTTCGCCATAATTTCTGCCATTACGTGTTACAACTCCTCTCCCATCTCGTTATCTTCCCTCAGGAGCTCGTAAAGTGCGAAGATACATTCGCGAGAAATTTGGCGTAGGGCAAAAAAAATATATAAAAAAGTATGAAAGTATAAAAAACTGTATAGGAGAAAGTGACATGTTTTACTTTCACTTTACAATAGCTATTTTTACACAAAAATCTGAATACACCTCTGAATTCTGATTCCTCTAAAGATAATGCGTACCAAGTTTAATATGAACTACTGACTTTTATAAATTCGTTAGTAAAATTTTGTTCAAGTTTTAATTATTTGCATTTGCAACATCAAGAATTCGATGCATTAAAAGAAAAACGACTGATATAAAGTATTTTCATTTGCAGAATTAAATTAAAAGACCAGTAAAATAAAAGCAAATAAAAGAGAACAGCAAGAAAATTAAACTACTTAGATTCAGTAAAAACGTTATTATCATAACATAGTATAAAACAAAGTCGTTTCTCGCTGTCTGTCCCTATATATGCTTAACTCTTTAAAACTACGCAACGGATTTTGATGCGGTTTTTTTTAATAGATAGAGTAATTCAAGAGGAAGGTTATATGTATAATACATGCATAATATAGTAGAGAAACACTGATAATTTTAGAGGTTTCTAATGTGATGTCGTAAACCTTGCGAAGCCGGGGCGGGTCGCTAGTTTATAATAAATTTATATTTAAAATTGGCATAAGGCAACTCAACACACATGTATGTAACTTGCGTAGCTTGTGATGGGGTCTCCTCAATTCATACATACTTATTGCAGTAGTCCCGTGATACCTGGTGTTGTACCTGCCACCTTTTGCAGGTGCGTTACTAATTTTTTTATTGGAACTACAGTGACTGTTGTAAAATGTTGTAGTTTATTCAAATGACGTGTTATTCAGCTCAATTCTGATTCATTCAAAAAAAATTCAGAAAAAATCTACAGTCTGAAGTACAAAAACAAAAGTCACTATATCTGAAGAAAAATGACTATGATCACTTTCATTTACATTTTTTTATCACATGACCATCTGGACCTCATCTACCTGTATAATACAATTTCGGCTTGACGTTGCTCTTTGGGACACTCTGTATATAAATGTGAGTGAAAAATACTTTTATGTACGAGGTGTGGCTATTAAATAACCGAACTGCTGTCATAACACCTTTTATTCGTTACCAATTATTACAGTAGCAAATTTTTCGCCTTCAATGTAGTCCCCTTGGCGATCTCTACACCTGCTTCATATGACTTTTCCATTGTTGAAAGCAGTGCTGGAAGTCCGCTTCTGTCAGCTGGTTCAGAACCTTCGTCGGTTTTGCTTTAACCGCTTCCACACATTCGAATCTCATCCCCTTCAGTGCACCGTGTCTAACAAGCCTGGATCAGTGTCTATGTTGTTTAGAATGTCATCGCAAATGTTAATTCTTGATTCCTTTTGCACGGGAGTGAGGAGTTTTGGCACCATTTTAGCGCATACTTTGGCGCATGTTGAACGATTCATGCAAAATCTGGCGAACACATTCTTTGTCGATTCCTGTTATTTCAGCAAGCCCTCGGATGCTTTGACGACGATCTTCGCGGATTAATTTACCAATTTGTTCAATGTTTTCGTCCGTTTTTGACGTTGAGGGCCGTCCGAGGCGCGGATCGTCTTCGATCGTTTCACGTCTCTCTTTAAACCGTTTAAATCATTCAAAAACTTGTGTGCGGGATGAACAGTAATTTATGTACACTTATTTTAACATAGCGTAAGCTTCTGTAAAAGTTTTCCCCAGTTTAACAAGAAACTTGAGATTAACCCGTTGGTCCATCTGAAAACTTAAGATTTTTTGGCCCATCACTAATTCAAACGACAGCTACAGTCAATCTGATGGACCCACCGGTTTGTCCAGCGAGCTCAGGTTGGGGAGAGTATCACTAGACACAGTTCTATTCAAATTTGTCGCGACACGCTCGCAGCGCGCTGATAACAGCATCAGTTTGGTTATTTAATAGCCACACCTCGTATGAATTAGTTTCTGTAAGCTGTTAAGTATTTTACATCTTGTATAATTTATTCCAAGACGTTTTCACTTGCGAGTTTACTAAAGAAACAACAAATGTAAACGATATTATTTATCATGCTTAACGTTTCATTTAATACGATTAATGTGCACGTGATTTATTCATTTTCCTATTTTTTCTTACCATGGTTTACGTTTACGATGCAATTTCTCTCATTACATATTACAATCCGTCTTCCATCTCGTTATCTTCAGGCCTGAACTCGCCAAGTAAAGGCTCGCAAAAAGGAAGGCCAAAAAAATATGAAACATTACGAAATCACCTTCGGAGCGGGGCTCCAAACTCGAGAGCTTCGCTTATCTTTCTCTCCTTGCGCTCTCGCCACGGCGAGTTTCAAATTGAAAGTATTAAATCTCGGCGCCTTCGCCAGGATTTCAGCCGTTCATGAGAAATTGCCTTGTCAACGATCCTCCTTTGCAACAGTTTATAGATCTGCGATACAGCCCCATCTAAGTAATGAAGACGAGATATTTGTTTTAGTTTTTCCTCCGGAAGGTCTCTCTGCCCGGCAACATTAACGAAGGTGGATTCCTGCCAGGACCGGGCTGGGAAGGCGGGCTGCCGCGGAATTCTCTGCGGGGCTCATGACGCGAGGCCCCCAGAATCTAATAACACCGCCACACAGTGGACGGAAACGCCAAAAAGCTGGCCAAAATTGAAAAAATGAAGTTTTTTTTTGAACTGGAAACGTTTTAAATCGTTGTAGTGGTACCCCTAGCATTAGAAACGACCGTTAACACCGGTCCGGGTTCCCTACCTGAGTGAGGAAATCACTTATTGTGCGACCGTAACTTCGGAAGCTCACAGCGCTACGAAAATCGACATATTTTGTCTGTTGTGTACAAATTTTCCAAGTGCACTTTTCTGTGTCATAAAAATGGATTCTGCTTCAGAAAGTGATAACAATTAAAATAGTTGAGTATCAGATCAGTTCATTCATATGGTAATTACACAGGCACATTGTGAATGGTGTGTCCGAATTGTCTGTACGAGAGGTGCCACATGTATATTCTCATGTATCTTTGGCCGCTGAACACAATTCCGCCATCAGATTTGCTCCATATCGTCACAGATTTCACCTAACCTAAAAAAAACTCGGAAAGTCGACAAATGAGCATATAAACGATGTAAAAATTTATTGGTCGGTGAAAATCATGCACAGAATTATGTATTCCCATGTATTTTTGGCCGCTGAACACGATCCCACAGCCAGATTTGCTCCATATGGTAACAGATCTTGCCTAACCACAAAAAAAAGCATCAAAATCGCACAAAATCAAGAAAACAGCTTATTTAAACTATGTAACAGCTGTTGATTGGTGAAAATCATCAAAAATTGGTCCGACTCATGTTTGAGGTTTTTTAAAGGGGTAGGGGGGGGAGACACCCCATAAGGGACCCCATATCCCAGTACATAACTTTACTATAAGCTGTCAAAACCCCGTGATCCTATAACTTGAAATTTTAAACCCCCATAACTATATAACCTCAACTTTTAGACCCCATCTACGCAAAGTTGAACTACCAAAAGTTCATTACCTGAGTGAGGAAATCACTTATTGTGCGACCGTAACTTCGGAAGCTCACAGCGCTACGAAAATCGACATATTTTGTCTGTTGTGTACAAATTTTCCAAGTGCACTTTTCTGTGTCATAAAAATGGATTCTGCTTCAGAAAGTGATAACAATTAAAATAGTTGAGTATCAGATCAGTTCATTCATATGGTAATTACACAGGCACACAATGAATGGTGTGTCCGAATTGTCTGTCCGAGAGGTCCCACATGTATATTCCCATGTATCTTTGGCCGCTGAACACGATTCCGCCGTCAGATTTGCTCCATATCGTCACATATTTCACCTAACCTCAAAAAAAACTCGGAAAGTCGACAAATGAGCATATAAACGCTGTAAAAATTTATTGGTCGGTGAAAATCATGCACAGAATTATGTATTCCCATGTATTTTTGGCCGCTGAACACGATCCCACAGCCAGATTTGCTCCATATGGTCACAGATCTTGCCTAACCACAAAAAAAGCATCAAAATCGCACAAAATCAAGAAAACAGCTTATTTAAACTATGTAACAGCTGTTGATTGGTGAAAATCATCAAAAATTGGTCCGACTCATGTTTGAGGCTTTTAAAGAGGGGGGGAGACACCCCATAAGGGACCCCATAAGGGACCCCATATCCCAGTACATAACTTTACTATAAGCTGTCAAAACCCCGTGATCCTATAACTTGAAATTTTAAACCCCCATAACTATATAACCTCAACTTTTAGACCCCATCTACGCAAAGTTGAACTACCAAAAGTTCATTACCTGAGTGAGGAAATCACTTATTGTGCGACCGTAACTTCGGAAGCTCACAGCGCTACGAAAATCGACATATTTTGTCTGTTGTGTACAAATTTACCAAGTGCACTTTTCTGTGTCATAAAAATGGATTCTGCTTCAGAAAGTGATAACAATTAAAATAGTTGAGTATCAGATCAGTTCATTCATATGGTAATTACACAGGCACACAATGAATGGTGTGTCCGAATTGTCTGTCCGAGAGGTCCCACATGTATATTCCCATGTATCTTTGGCCGCTGAACACGATTCCGCCGTCAGATTTGCTCCATATCGTCACATATTTCACCTAACCTCAAAAAACTCGGAAAGTCGACAAATGAACATATAAACGCTGTAAAAATTTATTGGTCGGTGAAAATCATGCACAGAATTATGTATTCCCATGTATTTTTGGCCGCTGAACACGATCCC
The DNA here is from genome assembly GCA_029963805.1 of Aromia moschata. Lineage (NCBI taxonomy): Eukaryota > Metazoa > Arthropoda > Insecta > Coleoptera > Cerambycidae > Aromia > Aromia moschata. The sequence continues at coordinate 53,793 of JAPWTK010001085.1, read as the reverse complement.
ACAGCCAGATTTGCTCCATATGGTCACAGATCTTGCCTAACCACAAAAAAAGCATCAAAATCGCACAAAATCAAGAAAACAGCTTATTTAAACTATGTAACAGCTGTTGATTGGTGAAAATCATCAAAAATTGGTCCGACCCATGTTTGAGGGTTTTTAAAGGGGTAGGGGGGGAGACACCCCATAAGGGACCCCATATCCCAGTACATAACTTTACTATAAGCTGTCAAAACCCCCCTATAACTTGAAATTTTAAACCCCCATAACTATATAACCCCAACTTTTAGACCCCATCTACGCAAAAATAAATTTTCGAGCCCGACAACCCTAAAACTAAAGTTCTTGTGTCCCAATATCTCTATTGGAGATATTAGAGAGTTATTATGGAGAGTTGAAGTTATGGGGTTATGGGGATGTGAAAGTTCAAGTTATTGGGTCATGGGGATTAAAAACTTCGATTATATAGATATTGGGGCGTAAGAGCTTTAGTTTTAGGGTTGTCGGGCTTGAAACATTGATTTTTGCGTAGATGGGGGTCTAAAAGTTGAGGTTATGAGGGTTTAAAATTTCAAGTTACGGGGTCATGGGGTTTTGACAGCTTATGGTATAAGGTCATGGGGGTTTAAAAGTTGGAGGTATGCGGTTATTGGAGCTTAAAAGCTTTAATTGTAAAGTTACTGGGATATGGGGTTCCTTATGGGTGTCTCTATCCCCTCTTTAAACCTCAAACGTGTGTCGGACCAATTTTCCTTTAATCTACTGTCCAAAACCTGTCTTATTTTGAGAACAATTTTTCCGTTTTCGCCCACTGTGCGGCATCATATTCAGCGGTCAAAAATACATGGGAATACATAATTCTGGGCATGATTTTCATCGACCAATAGATTTTTACATCATTTATACGCTCACTTGTCGATTTTCCGGGTTTTTTTTATGCTTTTTTTGAGGTTAGGAAAAATTTGGGACGATATAGAGCAAATCTGACGGAATCGTGTTCAGCGGCCAAAAATACATGGGAATATACATGTGGCACCTCTCGGACAGAAAACTTTTTTGTTTGCCTGTATTATCAAAGTGGAGTGCAATTTTGTATATGCAGTGATCCATAAACCCCATAAAAAAGCCATAAGTTATGCGGTTGGTCTTGAAACCTGTTGGAATGTGTTCAATGAACATTTTTTTCGAAAGTGGGCAAACATACTTCGGAAGCTATATATCACACATAAAGTAGAGCTCATTAGGGAAAATTCTTAATTTTTCTGAAGATACTTTAGAATTTTCGTGAATTTTGGTGTAATTTTGCTGAAGATTGCAAATTGCAATTCCGGATTCGTGTTCAGCGCGAAAAATATTTCGGAAACCATATAGGTATCGCATCTAAACTTCAGACAACTTTTTTTGTGTGGCGGTGTAATTGATCCATCTTGATCCTTTATCAATCCCCCCCTCAATTATTAATTTACTAATTTCAAATATACTGATTTGTGTAAAAAACCGCAACAGGCAGTATTAGTTAACTTTTAGTTGAGTGTTAGTTATGTATTAGTAATTTATTTGAAATTTTTGCAAAAAACGTACTTCGGTATAACAAAGAATGATTAAGTTTTCAATAGAAAATAAACAGTTAAACAAATTCAGAAAAGTGTACGGTCTCGATAGTGTGATACAACGCAGGATCTGTACTGTACAACTCTATGATAATTAAAGTATAGACCGTATTTTTAAGCACCTTGTCAATTATGTATTTCTTGCCCGTGCATACGTACGCCACTGACCGTGCGTGGTAACAAGTGCTGGGACTCGCTCGGTGCGGGTTCTGGAACGACTAGATACAATTTATCCATATATAACTCATTCAACAACGAATTTTCAATTAAAAAATTGAAATTCTGAAAAAATTTTGAGCGTGAATAACTTTTTTTTTTTGAAAAGGGAACAAACAAAACGGAGAGTAACACAAATATTTTTATGGTGAAAACTATACGATGGCGTCGAATTTGCCGTTTGTTCCCAAAAAAAGAGAAACTATTTTTTCCGCTGAAATGGAGCAGATAAAAGTAGATAGCTAACAAAATTGGCTTTTGATGGAAACATTCGAGGTGTTTTATTTATACTTTTTATCACCAATCACCGTTTAAAGAAAAAAATAGCATGTATTATTCAGAGGAAAAATGAAGGATTTTCGCATTAATCTACTTTTTGTGATTCATTTGCAATTATCTAATTGTGACTAATTGTGACTTTTTTCCGTTCTTTTACTTTTTTCTTTACATTTGTTTTTTCACAAAAAAAAAAACAGAAGAGAATCACACCCCCTATATGGGGCCCGATGGACCTCTACATACCAGTCCTGCCCTGATTTCTGCGCGTTTCTTGAGCGAGGGTCGCAGAACGGGGCGTGAACGCCATTAAGATTTTTCTTTTCCTTTTAGGCCGGTGAATTTTTTTTCGCTCGGTTAACGACGATTGCTTTAGATGATCTTGCAAATTTTTTAAAATTAGATCCAATTATAATAAACATAACTTGTTTATGTTTAATGAAGTCTACGTCCATTAGTCGTAAGAGCAGCATAATTTACATAATTTCGATGTTTTGAGTAAAAATTATATGAACGAGAGTTTCTTTTAAGTAAAAAATACACACACCTCGGATCTTAAGCAAGTATCTTAGGCGTATTGAAAACACCAGGTGCAACTGTGATTCTGTTGTTTTTGAGAGTGTTAAAATAATGTTAATTTATCAGTGGTTCTCAGTTTGTTGTTAGTTTTCTATAATACAGAAAATTAAAACACATATTTTAAAATATTTTTTTAAACAATAATTCGAAATTTCCATCGATCATGTTGCACTGTTTGTCAGTGATGGTGGTGATGTATCATTCATTCATTTAAAGTATTGTGGTTTGTAGAAATGACTGATTTTTGAAAATTTTATTATATGTGGTTATACCGGAAGTCGGTAATGTTTTCATGAGAATTCCCTCCACCTATCTTTTACCGATTTTGAGTTATTTCCAATTTTGAAATTTTGGTCATTAGGAAATTATGTGTCGGTATTAGCACTGTCGTATCTCTAAAGCAATGCTTTTATTATTCCTCAATTATGTACAGGGTGTTTAAATAGAACTAACATTTAGCCCAACTTCAAACGGTCCAAACTCAATTTTTTAAAAACGATCTCCCATATTTTGCTTCACAATGTGGAATTAAATTCTGCATCGATCTACGAGGGTGAGTCAAATATGACCAGGAATTTCTTTTGTATATTAGTATTACATATCTTACTTATATTTAATAGTTATTTAGCGTCTTTTTTTTTTTTAAATTTGCTTATAACTTCGTACAAATCGTTTGATTTTTCACTAGAGTGTCATGGAAATGATACTATTAAATGATGCTAATGTTATTAACGCTGATAATTATTATGTTTTATATCTTTATGATTGCTGATCGCTGATTATTATTATGTTTATTAACTTTATTTTAAATCGTTATTATCAAAAAATGCCGATAGATTCATTGTATGAAGTGCAAATAGTGGGTCAATCAGATTTCTAAGGTGGACATGGCCTAACATTATGTCTCAGAAGCCACCATCCAATAGTATTGTTGTTAATCATAACCACACCTACTCATATTGCATAATTCTGAATAACCTGAATACATCTTTCTGATAATAATGTTTCAATCATATTTAAACTTTTTAAATAATAGATAATGTAATATATCTCAAAAGTTTAGTCATAATGTTACTGCCGCTTTGTTCCAAGCATCTTAAGCGTATAATAAATCAATATCCACAATTGATTGAATATTCTTGATTTATCATGTAGACGAACACAGAAATCAGACTATACAATTCGATTGACTCGAAGATGACACAAATTGTACTATTGCTTAAAATAACAGTCACAGTAGCATTAGCACTATCATTTTCATGGCATACTATTGAAAGTCAAATAATATTTTAGATGATAATAGGTAAATTAAAAAAAAACGCTAAATAACCAAAAAATTATTAAATATTGGTATAAGGAATACTAATATAGATCGATGCAGAATTGAATTATAAAGTAAAATTAATAAAAGCAAAAAGAAAATATAAGCCTACTCCAGAGATGTTCGCAGAAAACTTTAACGCTCTGTATCTCAAAACCTAAGCCACTAAGGAAAAACCTTTATATAGCGTTTTATTCACAAAAAAACTTGAGATAATACCGCCTTCAGTTTTCTAAATATTTGTGAACCAACTTGTATTTTCCTTAACCTCTTGACTGCCACGATAATAATTTTAAGCAAACATATTGTTTTCGACGTATTTTAACCCGCTGAACATCAAGGCGTTGTCAGAATTTTGTCTAGATCCTTCAAAATGCCAATTTTGGGAGGAAGTTGCCCCAAAAATTGCTTAACTTATGACATTTTGTTACTTTTACCAGACATATCATTTCCAACGTATTTAGACGCACTGAGTCAGAAAGTCTTCTTCAATCTTCGCCTTAATTTTAGAATTTCTGAACAATATACAAACTTTGAGAGTCCTAACAGAAATCAAAACATTTTTTCCTAATGTCATAAATTGAGTCATTTTTGAGGTTATTTACCTCAATATTGGCCTTTAGGAGCAAATGGTTGGTGGCTTGGCCCAAATTTAGAAAATTGGAAATGATACTGCTAGTCAAAATAACAGTGTTTTAATGCGGCACATAACTTGAGTATATGAGGATAACGGTTAAAAAAAACTGAAAAAATGGTAATTTCCTTAGAGCTCTAGTCTGTTTTTGGTGCAAAATAGAACCCAAAAAAAATCCGGGGCCATGTTTATCATCTTCAAAAATATGGTAAATCACATAACCGTAACATTAACATAACATTACGTCATACCACTGATATCTTCTACCTTTAAAAATATTCTACATATCCACCAGTTTATAGATCAGAAACCTTCTACGAGCACATAAATATAAATTTTTAGTTGTTTACATAATTTTACATGTATTGAATGTTACATAATCTAGCATTTCTACGTATTTACCTATTTCTATAGATTTGAACTTTTAATAAAAATATGTCGTTTTCAGACAACTTATCTTGCAGAGTAATGCAAACAATGCGGTTCATTGTCGCATGAGTAAATCTTGGTCCTCATAACGGCGAATTGCATTTATCTGTGATCTGTGTGTAATTGAATGTGATTGGTCTAAATTATTTCAAAACTGAGATGACGTAAACTTCTGGCGATTGATTTATACTGTTACTGTAACTGATTTAACTTGTACTGTTAGTTCTGCACATAACTGATTATGTCTTTACTTATACGAGCCCTAACAACTATATGTTCGGACAAACGCTATTTTCGCGTATTAGACTGTTTTTATGTATAATGAAGCAAACATTGACTAATGCAGCTGACAGTACATAAGAACTTTAAAAATTTTAAAGTATGTTCTAATTAATGTTTAAAAAAAAATTAACAATGTCACAACTTAACAAAACAAATAAAATGTAACAAAATAACTGGCAACTAAATGTTCGGAAAAAAATATTTTAAGTATTAATAAGGCGTTCCGTCACTTTTTGCCTTAATTACGGCCCGAATTCTTGCAGGCATTGTTTCAACCAAGCCTCGACAGAGTTCTGGTGAAATGGTCTCCCAAATTTTGCCGATTTTTTCCTTTAAAGTAGAGATCGTTCTTTGAGGATCATGTCTCAAAACTCTTTTTGTCTTATGCCACAGTGTTTTAATGACATTTATGTCGGGGCTGTTTGATGGTCATTATAGGACTTTAATATGCTGTTCCCCGAACCACTTTTTCGTATTTTTGCAGTATGGGAAGCTGCGCCGTCTTGTTGGAATATGAAAATAATTGTCTGGATACGTATCCTGAACAGTTATTCGTAAGTATTTGTACATATTTGTCGGCGTTGACGGTACCCTCTATGACCTCATACTGTCCCAAACCTTTAATAACAATAATAATAATAATAATAATAATAATGCCGTGTATTGTCTGTGTCAAAAACAACATCTTTGAGGAAGAACAAAAGGGATGCATCAGAGGCGCAGCGGGGTGTAAACATCAACTGACCATCGACGCTGTGGTATTGAAGCAAGCCCAAGTAAGAAGAAGAAACCTGCATATGTGTTACATCGACTACAGCAAGGCGTTCGACTCGGTACCTCACGACTGGCTACTTAAAGTCCTGGAAATTTACAAGGTCTGCCCTCGGATAAGAGCTCTTCTCCAACATCTTATGCAGTCATGGAAAACAAACATTTGGGTCTCTGGAGGGAACAAAGGTCAAGTTGAGATCAAGAAGGGAATCTTCCAAGGTGATTCACTCTCGCCGGTTTGGTTCTGCTTGGCACTCAATCCATTATCTACACTACTCAATAAAACAACAGCTGGGTACAAGATCAACATGAGAAGCCGAGCAACACTCACTCACCTGCTCTACATGGACGATCTGAAACTATTCAGTGGGACCAAGGCAAATCTCCAGGCCCTCATTGGAACTACTAGGACCTTCAGCGACGACATCAAAATGTCCTTTGGCCTAGATAAGTGCGCCACACTGAGTATTGTGAAGGGAGCACCTCATAACAATCCAGAGGTGTATGCCGACATTCATCAACTACCACCGGAAGAGCAATACCGTTACTTGGGAGTGTGTCAAGATGGCAGGATCAACCACACACAACTGAACAAGGAATTCCAAGAGAAATACAAGAGCCGCGTGACAAAGTTGCTGAATACGCTTTTATCTGGAGGCAATCTTATCAAAGCCATCAACTCGTGGGCTGTCCCAGTGCTGACATACTCTTTCGGAATCGTCAAGTGGTCCGTTACTGATCTCGATGAGCTCGACCGACTTACCAGGCGGCTCCTAACTAAGTTCAGGCACTTACACACTAACTCTTCCGTAATCAGACTCTACCTGCCGCGAAGACGAGGTGGGAGAGGTCTATTGAACATCAAAAATCAGTGCCTTAATCAAGAAGCTTCCTTAAGAAGAAAGCTGCTAACGAACAGGGACCCGCTAATAACAGCAGTACAGTGCAGGCACAACCAACTTGCGAAGATGGTCCACCAACAACTGGCACTCAAGTATGGCCTGTTAGCGACGGCTCCGCCATACTACAAATACGCCCCGGAAGCTGTGCTGGAATCGGAAACAGCAGTGATGTACTGGGATAGGCTAATCATCACCGACCGAACAGTGGACTTCAACCGACCAGACATTGTACTGATCAACAAGGAACGACGAAGAGGGATCATCATAGACATCGCAGTGCCACTTACTCACAACATTCAGAAGACTGAACGGGAGAAGATCGCGAAATACGAAAATCTATCAATCGAGCTGAAGCGCCTATGGAAACTGGAGAAGGTGGAGACGTACGCCCTAGTTATATCGGCAGAAGGCGTGATGACGACCAGATTCGCCAAGAACATCGCGGCATTAGGACTGTCTTATAATATTATACGAAATGGCCAGAAGGCAGTTGTACTACAAACTTGTCACATTGTTAGAAAGGTTTTGGGACAGGATGAATTTCCTCCCCTCGCCTGAGCCTAATTTCAGCTGGAGGCGGGGATGAGATATCAAGCCATCACTGTCTGCAGCAGGAATGGGTGAATGTTTCCCAGCATTTACGCTGAGAAGTGTGACTATAAAGTCGGCGAAATAATAATAATAATAATAATAATAATAATTGGGACATGATGAATTTCCTCCCCTCGCCTGAGCCTAATTTCTGCTGGAGGCGGGGATGAGATATCAAGCCATCACTGTCTGCAGCAGGAATGGGTGAATGTTTCCCAGCGTTTACGCTGAGAAGTGTGACTATAAAGTCGGCGAAATAATAATAATAATAATAATAATAATAATAATAATAATAATTGGGACATGATGAATTTCCTCCCCTCGCCTGAGCCTAATTTCTGCTGGAGGCGGGGATGAGATATCAAGCCATCACTGTCTGCAGCAGGAATGGGTGAATGTTTCCCAGCGTTTACGCTGAGAAGTGTGACTATAAAGTCGGCGAAATAATAATAACACATTTTTTTTGAAAAAGTGCGTTTGTCCGAACATACAGTTGTTAGGGCTCGTAGGACAAAAATTTGTGATTTTCCGGAAGTTTGGACCAAGTCGAGAAAACAAAGACCTTTATTGTCGGCAGTCAAAGGGTTAACTTCTACGATATTAGAAAACATAACCCTTTTGTAACTACACTCAGTCCTGTCATTTACAAGTACGGCCAAATAATTATGACATGCCGTGTCGTAAAACGAAATTCATCACGTGTAACAAACAGATAAAAGTTATTTCTGTTAAAATAACGTTTCATCACATCCTTTGTGGCTCCCGAGACCCTCCATTATCCTCGACGCCCCGACGTTACTTTACCAATTAATAAATCAGCACGCACAGTATCGCGTTGGTATAATCCTTTTAATTCTGATATATACCCGAAGTTATCGCCCAGGTAATACCCCGATACTCGGTAGCCATTCTTCCGAGTATGTCTATTAGCCTTAACGCGCAAGGAACCATTATATATCACTTCCTAAATACCCCCGGATAACCCCGGAGTTGTCAGTTTAATATTTTAAATATGACCCCTCGACGAGGCCACAAAAAATCCGAGGTATAAAAATTGTCATTATTGTCATCTGCCTTTGTGTGCTCGAGCCTTCGAGGATACCCGGCTTATTAGGGTCGGATTCTGTGACACAAAGTACAGGATGTTTGGAAACGTTCAGGTAATAAAACCGCCTAAGTTCGGTGTGTACTCACCTGTCTCGTTTGAATGTGCGCGTTCCAATATAGCGCGGGGCTGGATGTCATTATAAATTTTTCATCCGCCATTTCTCATTCTTTTTGTCCTCTGTACGGGAAATGCTAATATTTTACCGCCATTGTTGGGTGGTGTGTATAAAACGGTTATTAATGTTTCCGAATGAATGGGATCGAATTCCGCCGGGCAGTAATTAAAAAGTATTTTATATTGCGGTGAAAACGCGGGGACGGAATGATTTACGTCGAATTTAACATGAAACTAGCTCCATATTAGAGTTTCTGCGGATTGTTGAAGCAGTGACGGATGTTCCGTGGAGGCTCAAGGGCTAGAGCCTCTAAAAGATCCTAAAGCCTGGTCTCCACTTGTGCGCTTTCGTCTTTCTCTTTAAATCAGGGGCGTATCGTGAGTTTTATACTCGGGGAAAGAGGGACATCAAAAACTTACATTATTTAAATTGAAGATGAATTCGCCTCCTTCGAGGTGTGTAAATTAAGTAATGAGATTTTTTGTTAAAGTTTTATATTCGAATAGAATTACAATTCAGTATTGTCTCTTTCAAAATAACTTCCTTGGGAAGCGACACAGCGCTGGGGACGGTTCTTCCATTCCTCATAGCAGTGCTGGAACTCATATATTGGAATAGCCTTCAGCTGGTCGGTTACAGCCATTTGAATGTTTTCTATGGTCTCAAGATGACGTCGCTTGAGGTGATTTTTCAATCTCCGGAAAAGAAAAAAGTCACAACGTCTCAAGTTAGGCGAATAAGGAGGCTGAGGAGCCACAAGAATGTTTTTACTGACTAAAAACTCGTTTACTGAAATGGCTCTGTGACAAGGCGCATTTTCGTGATGCAACATCCAGCTGTTCTTGATGGTTGGTCTCACACACATGGCCCTTTTTCGAAGGTTTTCAAGAACCTCTCTGTAAAGGTGTTGATTTACTGTTTGGCCTGGAGGCATAAACCTTTTGTGGACAATTTCCTGGCTATCAAAAAGAAAATCAGCATGCATTTGATCTTCGACTTGCTCATTCTTGCTTTTTTGAGTCTTGGAGAGCTTGAAGTGTACTATTCCATGCTTTGGCGCTTGGTTCCCCGGTAGTACTCAAACAACTCTCAAGTCTCATCAGTAATAATGACACGTTCCATAAAATGGGGATCATTTTCAATCGATTCCAAAAACTCAAGACACCTTTCTCTCCTGATGTCCTTTTGTTCCTGCGAAAAACTCTCCCCCGATCATTGTTGTCGTCAACCGACGATCTGAACATTCAAGATCCCGTATTCTATCGACATTTGCATCGATTCTTGAAGATGAAGGCCTTCCGCTGCGTGGTTCATCTTCAATCGACTCTCTTCCTTCAGAGAATGCCTTAAACCACCGAAAAACCTGTGCTCTTGAAAAAATACGGTCACCGTAGGCGTGTTGAAGTTTTACAAAAGTATCCGTTGCGCTGTGTGCAAGTCTGAAGCAAAATCTAAAAACCGGTTTACGAAAACAGTCACTAATAACAAACAAATGGCTCTAATAAGTTGAAACTTGTACTTAAGACGCATTACATGCTAACCTACTGCCCTACCAAATACCGTCTCCGCAGTATTGCTAGATCGGGCGCTACGTTGCCAGTCTCATTACTTGATTTACAAACCTCGTATGTTCGAAATACATAGGAGGCGGGGACGGAATGCTTTACGCCGAATTTAACATGAAATTAGCTCCATAATAGAGTTTCTGCGGATTGCTGAAGCAGTAGCGGATATTCCATGGGCTTTTTTAGCTCAAGGACTAGAGCCTCTAAAAGATTCTAAAGCCTGATTTCCACTTGTGCGCTTGTAGATGATGACGATCGTCAAATATCATGGATTCACAGGCCGACAAAATTAGGCCTACCCTCTAACCCAGAAACCAGAATATATTTTTCCGAAGGTTTTTGATGCGCTGTTGTAATACCGTGGCCTGGCTAAAACCTAACTTTCGTGCCATCTCACGTGTGGTTCCATACGCGTTTGCTTCGACAATCGTGCAAGCGCTCGATATCCATTTGATGTGACCTACCAAATTATTTTGTCGTCGATGCTACAGTCATCAGTAGAGTTCGTGTGAGCGCGGAGTGTAACAGGACCGTAGTCAGTTTACAAATGAAAATGTTAATATGTTCACAGAAACTATGTTTCGTCATAGTACAGTATTACATATTATTACTTATTACCAAGCGCGAATGTCATTGGGCCGACACTGTGCATGTCCTGCCCTTGACTTGTTGGCCTTCACAGCTCATAGCCGACTTGCATTACGAAAACTGCGCTAGAAATTTTAGTTATTTGTGGCACGCTGTAACAGACAGTCGCCGGTATTGCATCGCGTTGATACGTTTCGTTTTTACGTATTCGCCGTGTATTTTATTCGCCATGTGTTTAAATAACTTCATAAATATTAATAATTATTAGTTGAGGGGAGAAGTGAATAAAGTGAGGTACCATGCCAAAGGTGAAAAGAAATAGACGGGAAGTATTTCAAACGTGATTTGACAGTGATCCCGAGGGTTTTAGGGAGATACGTATTCAAGGAAATGACCTTTTTTGCACTGTGTGTGAACGCGTTATAAATTCTTCAGATAAAACTAAAGTAACAAGACATTTGAAAAGCCATTCCATTAAACAAACTAGAGAACCCCAAGTTACATACTTTTTTTATATAAATATATGGACCGAAAAATTCCTCATGAAAGTACATTAAGACTTGCATATGTCGATCGGGTTTACAACAATATAGTGACATCAATACGCGAAGTCATTGCTGACAATTTCGTGTATTTTATTATAGACGAAGCTACCGATGCTTGCGGGCGTTTTCCTTTTCACCGTTTCACTCCAGAACACTTATAAAAGCACATAATAATACGTTTTAACCACCGCCAACCTGCCATGGGAACCTTGTCTCAACACCAGTGACGGTTGGTGATATTTCAGTTAGCCATATCTTGAAAACGACGCATGGGACCCACTTCACTTTTTAGGTGATGACTATACAGCTCTTACAGAAAGTATTTATAGTGAAAAAACCGTCAAAAAGTTTGCGAAAAAAATTTCAAAAAACCTGGAACACTCCCTGGGATATCAGTAACGCTCTGTGGAATATTTGCAGTAATTTTTTTTCATAATCTAGAAACAAATATAAGGAGAGGTTTTTCGATTTGTTACAAAATATTTTTTTTTCAAAAAGTTATGGTCATTTTAATTTTGGGAAACAAAATGTTCCTATAAAATTAAAATTAAAATGGCCATAACATACTAGTACCTCACTTGAAGTTTGGTTTATCTTCATCTTGCACATCTCGGATTCAGATAGAGCATGAAAAAATAAGATGGCAAGTTCCTATAATTTTTTTCCTACAGGCCCTCCTACGAAGATATTTATCCCTGAAGGACGCCGCTGGAAATCGGTTTTTATTGAATAACTTTTAAAGTACTTAATAGAACTTTATAAAATTTTAATATGATAGACACTACTAAGGACCGTTTGAAATAATGTCCTTGACACATTATTAGCTTGTTTAGTTTACCAGTGGCGGACTAAGTTTTATAACTTAATGCCTAAATTTTTAACACCCTGTGTGATAAAAACTTAAAACAATAAAAATTAGGTAGCTCGAACCTTACACTAAAACCTTACACTAAAAAAAAACTCGTTTATTGTCGATAAAGTGGACCCTTTTCAAGAAAAACAATAATAAACGATAAGTTACAGAAGGCCTATGTTCGCAATATTATCGGAACAAAAAAAAAACGTATTGTTTTTGCAAACGTTACCATGGTACGAAATAAATACAATATCCTTCATGTCATCTTCATATCGCTGATTGATACTTTACTTCGCTGTGCCCCACTGCTGTGTAACCTGTATTCCACCGCTCTCCAGACTTGTCTAGAAAATGCCAAACACTTCGAGGGAATGCTCAATACTAATGAATCAACCGGATAGTAATTAACAAGGGGGGCGAATGAAAAACGACTTTGTTGATTCCTTTCCCTTTATAATGTTACAGCGTGTATATTGTACCCAACAGTTTTCCCACTCCTTCAATTTAACATTGTCCAGAAATATTATGCTACAAATTGGCATTAATATTGGATATATTCAAGTGAATTTAACATTCATAATTACACAGGCCGACAAAAAAAGTGTCTGGGTCTGGGATGGAAACTAACTTTTTATTATGTATTGTGTGCCGCTGAATCCGAATTCGTCATAAAAAATAAGGGTTCCGCAGCTAATTTTGAAGATAACCTCAAAAAACTGTCGAAAACGACGTGTTTCGGGTGTAAAAGCTTGAGAAGACCAAAAAAATGCCCACAAAAAAAAGTATCTGGTACTGGGATGGAGACTAATTTTTTCTTATGTATTTTGTGCCGCTGAATCCCAGAATATTCCCAGATTTCCGCTCTAAGAGATACAACAATCTTCAGATTTGTCTTCAGCTTGCTGTTGTTTCAAGTTATTTTTCGTAGTCTGAATTCCAGAAAGTCAAATGCAAGTATGTTCATGTGATTACTAAAGAGTTTCCACTTAGTCTGGATTTTAGACTGATTCAATCCACGTTATTCAAGATTTTACCGTTAAAAACGCAATTTTTACAAATTCGTGAGGATGATCTTTAAAATTCACTCGTTAAACCAAATTTTTCATAACACATTCGGGTTTGAGAAATTAAAATACATAGGAATACGGTATTTTATATGTGACGAGAATCATATTCCCATTTATTTCAAGCTTTTATTACAAAAAACGTCGTTTTCAGTAGTTTTTTGAGGTTATCTCCAAAATCCGTTGGTCAAACCTCTTTTTTCATAGCAAATTCGGATTCAGCAGGCCAAAATACGTAGAAACAAAGTGTTTTTGATGTGAAGTAAATCTTTTTTTTTGTTCTTCTCAAGCTTTTAACACCGAAACACGTCGTTTTCGACAGTTTTTTGAGGTTATCTTCAAAATTAGCTGCGGAACCCCTATTTTATGACGAATTAGGATTTAGCGGTACAAAATACATAAGAAAAAGTTAGTCTTCATCCCAGAACCTGACACTTTTTTTTGTGGGCCTGTGTTATAGTTGCATATGAATGGACGAACTATGAACTCATTTGCCAATAATATTTCAGTTAAGATCCCAGTGCACCATAAAACCGCATCAATATTTTACGTTCCATTTTAATTTATTTACGAATGGCTTCCAACCAGATTATTTCCATATTCAATATATTTTTCGAAAGTTTCGTACTCTACCCATTGAAATGTCGCCCATTAGAGAAAATATACCCGTGGAAAATCTTCTAGAACAATAAATATGCTTTAATAATGGACGTTCGGTAAACGCAGCGGCTTATTCAAAAGATATTTTTCGATGAAATCTTCTGCAAACCCCATTATGTACTTGTATATGGTGTTTTATTTTTACAATGCCTGCATTAAATACTTAACAATGGGTACACCGGTAGAATATGCAAGCTACTCTAAGTACCTCGTAGTTCAAAGGGACCGAAATAGATTCGAAATAGCCGAGGTGGTTTAAATTAAACGCCGTATTAGGCTATTCGGAGATTAATATTAATATATTTTTGAGTTAATACAGTTCATCCGAGCCGGTGACATGTAAGCTGTTTAATTCACTATGAAAAGCCATGCATATCGGCTCAGGGTATTTAACGTTTCGTGGGATTTAATGACAGATTTTTCCGACAGGTCTGATAACCAGAGATGGGGGTCGACAATGACGACAATGTCGACAACGTCGACAACACCGACAATGGGTAAGTAATGAAAACATATTGTATTTAAAGTCATTTTTATTTCTTGGTATTTTGGTGTCGTTTGTCGTATTTCTTATAGTTCTGATCACCCTTTTTATAGAAAACGTGCTTTTAAATGATAAGTGGTCGAAAGTATAATAAAAATTGTAGATATATTAAATTGTATTTAATAAAAATAAAGTGGATAGCATGCCGATAAGTGTGATTTTTTGTAAGGCCGTGTTAAAAAAATACTGGATCGCCAAGATTACAAAGTGACAGGGAACTAAATGAATATTTTTGTTGCACGTCGTATTTAATTAGCACTATACTCTAATTAAATATGACGTGCTACAAAAATATTCATTTAGTTCCCTGTGACTTTGTAACCTTGGTGATCCAGTCTTTTTCTAACACGGCCTTACAATATAGTGCTTAACGTTTTGCCATTACTTACTTCGGATTTTGATTGTAGTTTCGCACACGAGGTGTGTAAATTAAGTAAGAGACGGATTTTTTTTAAAATTTCTTTATTCGAATTGAATTACAATTCAGTATTGTCTCCTTCAGAATAACTTCCTTGGGAAGCCACTCAGCGCTGGAGATGGTTCTTCAATTCCTCATAGCAGTGCTGGAACTCATACACTGGAATAGCCTTCAGCTGGTCGGTTGCAGCCGTTTGAATGTTTTCTATGGTCCCAAAATGACGTCCCTTGAGGTGATTTTTCAATCTTGGGAAGAGAAAAATGTCACAAGGACGCAAGTCAGGAGAATAAGGAGGCTGAGAGCCACAGGGATGCTTTTACTAAAAACTCGTTTACTGAAGTGGCTGTGTGACAAGGCGCATTGTCATGATGCAACATACAGTTGTTCTTTATGTTTGGTCTCACACACATGACCCTTTTGAGAACCTCTCTTAGTGTGTGTGAAATGTTGATTTACTGTTTGACGTAGAGGCACAAACTCTTTGTGGACAATTCCCTGGTTATCAAAAACTCAAATCAGCATGAATTTGATCTTCGACTTGCTCATTCTTGCTTTTATGGGTCTTGGAGAGCTTGAAATGTTCCATTCCATGCTGTGGCGCTTAGTTTCCGAGTCGTACTCAAACACCCAAGTCTAATCACCAGTTCCATAAAATGGGGTTCATTTTCAATCGATTCTGAAAGTCAAAACACCTTTCTCTCCTGATGTCCTTTTGTTTCTGCGAAAGGGTTTTTGGAACCATTTTATAGAAGATTTTTCTCATCCCCTATTATTTAACTATTTATTTACAAATTTAACTCTTCCCGATCATTCTTATCATCAACCGACGATCTGAACGCACAAGGTCCCGTGTTCTATCGATATTTTCATCGGTTCTTGAAGATGAAGGCCTTCCGCTGCGTGTTTCATCTCCAATAGACTCTCTTCCTTCAGAGAATTCCTTAAACCATCGAAAAACCTGAGCTCTTGAAAAAACACTGTCTCCGTAGGCATGTTGAAGTTTTGCAAAAGTATCCGTTGCGATAGTGTCCAAGTCTGAAGTAAAACCTGGTAGCACACCGTTATTCAAAATTAATGTCACTCATTTTTAAAACGCACCAGAAAAAGACGGTTTACGAAAAAAGTCACAAATAACAAGGAAATGACTGTAAGAAGTTCAAATTTGTACTGAATCATCTAGCCCCGTCTCCGCAATGTTATTAGATCTTACGTTATGTTGCCAGTCTTATTACTTAATTTACACACCTCATATATCGGCTCTGGAACATATATTCTGATCCAATGTTCTGTGGCTATGAACTAGTGACGCAGTGATGTAAGTGTTACACTTCGCTTCAATTCGATGTTGTAAACAATGAATTAGCTCTGCGAGCAAATATTATTGTAGAGGTGAAATACTATGATCCAATAAACAAATTTTAATGTTAATGTTAATGTTACACTACTGATATGAAGGTTGTGGGTTCGATTCTTGTTATAGTTTTTTTTTAATTAATGGAATTTTAACTTTTTATAATTATTGGTTGGTAGGTAGATGGGTAACATGTATTAGTATTATTAGCACTTTTGTTGGGTTCTAGAAACAGTTTCAAGTAGTTCACTGTATTGTTGACATTGTGGACACTGTTTACATTCTCGACGTATTAAAAATTGTCGACCTCGACATCAAAGTCGACGAACGAAATACAATAATTGTCGACATGACATTATTGACGTTACCTATCTCTGCTGATATCTATGCTGATAACTGAAGCTGTATGGAAATCAGTCGATTTAAGAATTTCAAATGGAATGTCTCTGAGGGTGCCGAAACATGAAATTTTACTGTAGATACATATAGCTGCGAGAATAAATTAACCCACTTTCTGAACTAAGTACCTACTAAACACACTAGAGATGATGCTATATGAACATTTTTTTCTACGTATTTATTAAGTAACATATTTTTTCCGTGCACCTTAATATTTTTTTATAATATACGGGGTGTCTACTTTTATTTATGTACAATTCCATATAATTCTCATTTTCAAGTATTCGATTCAAGATATTCGATCCAACATTTTTTTGTTACTTGAAAACTGCTTCTTCTGCCTCATTTAAGATGCAACTCCATGATCTACTACGATTTTATACCTCCGAAATTCAATTTAGCGATTTTTTTTCCAAAATATCTGAATCCATAGAGTTAATCAGACCCCCCTATTCGAAATTTTAACAAAAAATACAGGGTGTGTCTTTCTATACGTTCAAATAAAGTTGAGAAAATATCGAATTTGGAAGCTCCTAGACGAATCGTGTGCCATGGAATTATGACAAGACAGTTGAATGTTATCTTGTCTATCTGTCTGTCTGTCTGCCTGTCTGCTCTGTTAGCTGTTTTATGTATACGATAACTCGAGAACGCGTTAAGATATCAACTTTGGAAAACTTTTGGAGTTGATATTTTGAACTGAATAGGCTGAAGGGTTAGGGGTTTAATTAAGTTAAAAATATATATATATATATATGCCTGTTCATTCCGATTGGAATGGTAGGCGCTCCGTAGAGCTCTTTTGACTCGTTTGTTGCGGTGAGTCACTCCGCTTGTAAGTTAAAAATACATTTGGAAAAAATGTTTGTTTTGAATAGTTCTACAGGTTTCTCTAATAAGGGCACTTTCAAAATTACATAAGTATATTTCTATTAATGGTAGGGAGATTTTGGCATTTATATACATGGGTAGTGATTGTTCCTTAATAAAACATAGCGTAGCATATAACTTTTTAGGTACAAAACTGTTGACACAAAATATTTATCTAGATTTTTAGGAATGGCACAGTTGTCACACAGTATGTTGAAACCTCAACACAAGTCGATGACGTCGAATTAAAGTCAGGTATTATGTAACTAACAACACATATTTAGATACCGACATTTTAATATACTAGGTAGAAACTTCACTGAAAATAAAAGCATTATATAATATCGATGGATGACAAACTGTCCTTTAAATATAGGTTGAATACTTCTCGATGGCTACTTGACATTAAAAAAGGAGATTTGTCACAAATCGAAAATAAACCGATCTTGTTACAATTGAGTACATGAGAGTGATATCTCGCTAAAAACCAAAAAGGAGAAGCAAAAAATGGTTATAATGAGACTGGTTGCAATTTTAACTTAAAATTGTTGCTCATATGCATTTATTAACATGTTTTAGAACGTTTTTGTGCAAATAAATTTGTCTGAAATTATTTATATAGGAACAAATCAATAAACAAAAAAAAGGATATACCTAGTTCTCATTCTTTATCTATGATACATCAAGACATTACAACATTCACTACATATATTTTTATTCGTCACTACTATCCGATGCTTTTGTTTCACTTTCCTCATTCTCTTGCTCCTCTTCATATCATTCTTCCAAAGAAGCATAAAAATAGGGACATTTTTTCCGGTTGTAGAAGTGTAGGCCAATCCTTTATTGTGGTTATGTTTCCTCTGATAAGTTTTTCAAAAATGTGTATTTCTTTTTCGTTTTCTCGTTTTAATCTCAACTTCATTATCACTATCCCTATCTGGGTCTAAATCTGTGTCGCTCATTATCTCGAAATCAGTGTCACTTGTCAACTCATAACTCACTAAATCACAGCTCAACGTCAATCATACTTCACCTTAGAATGACAGTTCGGTAAAAACCGGATATGCCGACTTTTCATTCTCAGAGGCCGAAATGGATATGTACTTACGCCATCTATTGGCAAAACTACTAGGCGGATATATTTAGTTTTCGCTGTCATTGGTGGATTGGGACTATGTATATGAAACGGAATTCGGTAAAAACCCATTTTGGATCAATTTGGTTTTTACAGACTTCTCATTCTGGGGTACTCAATTTTAAAAGATCACGAATCATGTATGTCAAAATCTAACATCTCTAGGTAAGACTCATTCAGTAACCCTCTCAATACAATTAATAACAATGTGTATTTTGAAATTGTGTATCTTAAAAATTGTGTATATTATGTGTATCTTGAAAAAAAAAAAGGAATATTAGTTTCAGATGTTTGCAACCGAAAGGAGGGTTTGTAGTTCTACAATAGATCTGATAGCAAACAATAAAGTTAAAATAAAAAATGTTAAAAGCCGAACTGTTTTTACACTGAAACGCGGCGCTTGATGCTTTATTAGGGCACTAAACGAATAAAAAACTCTCATATGTGCTCTTATCCATTTGAAAATAACCCAATGTTTTCCTTCCACTTCATTACATAAATTAACCACGAGAGCCGTCTCAAAACAAATATATCAAGATAATTGCTCTCGGTGTTTTTTGAAAGTAACCCAATCCGGCCTAAATTTTATGTATTTTCGTAATGATCCGAATGCATAAATCTCGTCGAAAGTTATATTAGGTTTACATAAACATTAAATGAAATTTGTTTAGAAAACTTTGCTCTCCGCTCTGGTCCGCGCACATGTTGAATGGGGCCCGGGAGCATTAAAAAAAGTAATTTATTTCCCCCTAGAGGGTGTCTCACATGTTGAGAGTTTTACGGGATGAAATATAAACTTCGTAAAAAAAGGGAGATGCCGTGCGATGGCGATATCAAGAAAGCAATTAGACGAGATGCGGATGGATGAGAGCCTCTTATTTTTTATCATTGTCGTTATGAATTATGGAGTGCGTTCTCTCGAAGATATAATACGTTATTTAAATACACTTAACTAATGGCTCTACACACATAATTCAGCGAGAGTTCCCAGGCCACATAGCGTCGGATATTTTCGCTTCGCGAGTAGTAAATGTGTGAGAATAAAAACCCATTGTACAGGGTTGTTCCATATTTGGCATCCACCTATGACATTTAATGTAAACCAGCTGTTTATGATAAAAGTCCTGGAGTGGGTACTGGACCATGCGGCGTAGAAACAAAAAACTGGACTTTTCCACGAAACGCCGAACTACTATACTTTTCTCGACGCGCGTTTCGCTAACTAAGTTGGCATCCTCAGGAAAAGACTAAAACTAAATTCCAACCTACACACTTGCTCTATTTAATACTTAATTTGCCGTCACGGTGCACTGGACCGTACCTTTGTTCATCAGAGCAAACAGCGGACTGTTGGGTATTGGACCATTGTCCTTATTCATACTACTGTTACATTTTATGGTTTCTAAATTTAGAATTATCTAATCCCGTTTGTTACATTTCTAATTAATTTTAAATTGTCTATCGTACGGTTGTTGTCAAAAGCATGTTGGGCAACACAAGATTTTTCCGTTCTGCCATATTTTAAATGAGCTATTTGTTCTTTAAATCTATTCAAAATAGATCTTTTTGTTTTCCCAATCTAATTTTGTTCACAATCTTTATAACTTATTTCGTATATTCCTTCTATCCATAATCTTTGGATACTTGATATTAATGAAAATTGATATTAATACTTTTAAACACTTTATCTAGTCCGTGGGTGAATGAAGGTTCATATGGTAACGAAACAAATTTCGAATTGTCAGTATCTCTACAAAAAGTCGTGGAATTGTAGAGGGATCTCTTAAATTTACGCTTCCTTATTAACGTATATATTAAATGGACTGAGTAACCGTTATTCTTAGCTATATCCTTAATTAAATTTTTCTCGTTTTCAAATCTCTCTTTACTGAGCGGGAAACCTAACAAACGATGAATTCGAAAATTAAAACTTGCCATTTTATGTTCAAAATGGTGGTGTGAATCGTTGGGGATATATCTAAGAGTCGCCATTTCTTCCCTATATGTATCAAATTCTAATTTATTTTGACTATTTCTAATAACTACTACATCTAAAAATGGTAGCTGTTCATTGTGTTCCATTTAATATGTAAATTTTATGGTAGAGAAACGGTTATTTAATTTAGCAACAAAATTATCTAAACTTTACTTCTGTCTCAAATTTACTCATAAAAAGATTTGCAATGAAAGGTGACAAGGAGTTACCCATTGCCGTTCCCTCATGTTGTTGAAAATATTCACCATTGTACTGAAAACAATTTTTATTCATACAAATGCTAGTAAGCCGAATGTATTCCTTAATAATTTTATCATCTAAACCTTTTAATTCGAGTAATTCCTAAGCTAGTCCAAAGTTTGCGGGATTGGGAGACATGGAAACAATGAGCATACATCAAACGAGACCAAAGTTTCGCCTTCTTGCAACTGGATATTTTTGATATTGTTAACGAACTCACTAGAATTTTTAACTGAAAAACTTACTTGTGCAATAAACAAATTTTCGAACTCGTTCGTTAACCATTTCGACAAATTATAAGTTAGGGACTATCGGTGAGACCATACTATCGGTGAGACAATTGGTCTTACAGATTTTCCTGGTTTATGTATTTTTCGTAAACAATATAATTTAGATATTATTGGATTTGACAATAGTAATTTTTGCCTCAGTGAAGGGGTAATAAGGTTGTTGCATTGCTTTAAAGATGTTTTAACATCAGTTGTCATTTTTTGCAAAGGATTTTTTTGATCATTTATTGTAAGGACCACTGTTAATTAAATTGTCTATTCTCTCAAAAATATTTTTTTGTAAAAAATATTTATCAAAAAAAATTAATCCAAAAAAAAATACAAAATACTTTTTAGGATTGTTCCAACATGTACTGGAATCAGTTCAGAACTGTACGGAGTGTGCGCAAATTGAAATTTGCTTTCCAACAGACACAGAACTGATTCTAGTATTAGTTCAAAGAGCGTTCCAACACTAACCAAATTAATTCCTAATTGGTTCAAGAACGGTGAAATGTGTTCCTTTTTCGAGGATCGGACTGCAAGGGATTCTTTTATTATTTTTTTATTCTACGCCAAATTGTGACGTAATTTCAAAATATCGCCTACATGTCAAATCCCAATACCGACAAAAGACTCGAATATAATGATAGGGCATATTTCTAACTTTCAACTGCAACATATCGGACGTTCTACTAATCTCCTAGTAAGACCACCCATTTAAAAACAAAGAATATACGCTTTTTATACACAAGTCCGTATAAAGCCTCCATTACACTCACGCTGAAACGAATAATTTACCGACAATGTATTTAGTCGTAGGCGGCAGTGATTTCTCTATTCTCGGCCCAGCCGCTATTGACTATTGTGTATTCTTGTGTTTTTCCCCGGACAAAGGGTAAATAAAGCTATTAAAGAATTGCTTGTGTGTTCTGTGCCAGCTAGAGTACTTAAAAGAATTAAAAACAAATTCAATGCAAATTTCAACAGGGAAATTTCTATTTTACATATGTTTTACATTACCAGCTAAGTAGAATACATTGCGAGGTGACTGAATAAAAGGACCATAAAAGTAACTCCGGTCTTAACTAATCAGATCGAAACGAAAGAAAAAAACAGTAAAACACACTTTTATCTCATTCATATAGAAATATTGGTCCACTACAGAAATTGAACAGCTAAACATTTTACACCAGAAGGGTGATCTTCTATAATCCGTTCTTTGTTTTAATTGGCATATTGTGACATTTGAGAATAAATATCTACAGGGTGAATCTTTGAAGTATCACCCTCCCCCCTTATCGCGAAAACGAGGACTCAGAAAAAATTAAACTTCCAGGGACTTAAAACACTACAAGATTACATAATAAAAATTAATTTGTTACTGTTCGTGTGATCTCACCCGCTATCACCTCTCATTTTTTTAAATGGAAATCGATTTTTTTTGAGAGTTTCCAAATAACTTCTAGAATACAGTTTGTAAACACTTAAACACAAAGGCACTCACAATATTCCATTATCCAGAAAAAGAACCAGAAAGAAATGGTCTCTATTAATAGCTAGCGTCCAAAATATACAGTACGACAAAAAGTAATTATTTTTCTAGACAATGTCAGTTTGAAAGTTAGCCTTATGTATGTTTAAAAAATCTTTTTTTGCCGATATAGATTTCATGTGAATATGGTGGATGGTGGAACTCATACAACAACCATTTTGATGACGATCACCTATGGTGGTAGAAGACGAACTCAGGCAAACGTTTTTCTTCGTTTGATTAGAGAAACATTTCTGGACTTGTCATCAATATCCCAAAGTACAGTTGGCAAAATAGAGAAATAATTTAGAGAACTGGGACATGTAAGGCAAATTAAGAAACGCAACTCTTCTTTGGATGACAAAATTATATGTATTAGTCACATTCCAGGAAAACTCGAGTGCCTTCTGGAATGCCAACTCAACAAGTTCATTAGAAAATAATCCATTAGTAATGTTAATGTTCTTGATTTATGTCTTGGTAAATAATTATTGGGGTGGAGGACAGCACAAAGTAGACACGTTTATAGTTTTTTAAAATGCCGACGTTTTGACGTTTTATTGACGTTTTTTCAAGGCTATTTAAAAAGTCGTAAAAACTACAAAAAAGGTAAAATAAAACGTCGAAACGTCGGCATTTAAAAAATATATAAACATGTCTACTATGCCATGTTTATGATATTCTCCATCCCAATAATTACACAGGTTTACAAAAAAAAATGTCTGAATTGTGTCGAGAAAAAAATTCGCATAACTACATAACCTCAAATATATATAAAAAAACGTGTTTTTGCCCTTTTAGGTTTGGTTATCTCAAAATTCTGACATGATAGAGCAAAACTAAAAATATAATTGAATTCAGCGTCCAAAAATACATAAGCAACTACTGATCTGACTCCAGATCCAGACAACTTTTTTCACAGGTTTACAAAAAAAAAAGTTGTCAGGATCTAGGGTCAGACCATATTTATTCCTCTTGAAAATGCCGTTGAGTTTGCTCAAATATATTTTTTTTCGCCGAGATATCGAATCTTGAATATTGTCTGTTTATATATCTTTCCCAATACATTTAATTAGTATGGAAACCTTATGGTCATTATTTCAATTCCAATATCTTGGCGAAAAAAAAGAAGATATTTGAGCAAACTCAACGGCGTTTTAAAGACGTTTTGAAGATTTGTACTTTAAGATCCCGCACATGATTTTTTGAGAAAAAAATTCTCGAAGATACATAACCTCAAATATGTCAAAAAACCGTGTTGTTTGCACTTTTAGGTTACGATATCTCAAAATCCTGACGTGATAGAGCCAAACTAAAAATATATTCGAATTCAGCGTCGAAAAATACATTAGAAACGGATGGCCTGACCTCCATATTCAGACAACTTTTTTTTGTAAACCTGTGTTATCTACCAAGTTAGTAAATAATGTTAATGCAATGTCATTCATCCTTGCCTTAGAAAATAATGCCTTTTGTTGTTAAACGTATGCTAATGAACTAGAAGGGGGAGTGTAGCGTATAGTTACCACTTAATAAACAGTACAATTGTTGAACTTTATGGAAAATGACAGTACATTAAACTAATTTATGAGCAGCTTTAGTTTCCACGACAATAGCGATTGGTTATTGTTGGCCTTTGGCTATTGGAAAGAACAATACACAACGTCGAATTCAAAGAGAGACAATTTACTGCTAATTTACGCCCATTTCAGAAATTAATAAAACCCAGACTGCACAATCAAAATGAAAAGATGCAAATTTGATTGTATGAAAATTTGTTGGCTAACACAATAAACGCCATTCGAGACAAGTAAAAAAAAATCGTAAGATTCCTTTCCAAGCCCGACGTGGGCACATAGTAGGCGAACAATAAAATCGCTCGGAAAAATAAAAAACCGCGACCGAACAATCCAATTTATTCTGATTAGGTGGCACGTAAATAACGGCGAACAGGACGTTTACGATCATGGTCATGTACGACGTTTATATTGAAAATAAGATGTTGTCAATGGTTATTGGCGACAATATGTTCAATATAAATATACAGGTGTTAATTTAATTCGACATTGTACATAATAACGTTATACGAGGTGTGTAAATTAAGTAATGAGACTGGCAACGTAGCGCCCGATCTAACAATACTGCGGAGACAGGACTTGAAAGGGTAGGTTAAAATGTAAACGTGCGTATTGATTTGCAACAGAATGCTCCGAACGAACCAAACGCGCCGCGCGCGTGTAACAAACATTTGCGCGGACAATTCGGGCTGTTTGGAGTGTTTGCGGTGTTCGCTGCGTTCCCACCAGTAATCAGTGTTGTTTGTGTGTTCGTCGACATGTATGCTGATGATGTGATTCTAGCCGCTGGTGCTTTTTTAATTATAAATGCGCTAACGAGCGTTAAAAAGAAGAGAAAATAAAGAAAAATGTGGGCAATACGCCTTTTTTTTGCGACGTAAAAATATGGCCTTACTCAGTGACCTGGATTATATGCATTTGAAAAATTTTACGAGGAGGGCTGCAGAAGACTTTGAGAATCTAATATGTCTAGTAGGTCCTAGAATAGCCAAGACTTTCCATTTTTTTTTGACATCATTTGGGGCGCATCCCATATTTTTGGCAATTACCGCCCACGCATCATGCTTTATAATTTTATTAAAATACAAGCTTGTAGGATCCCATAATACAGGTTGCCTTTCAAACTGATCAATCAGCTCAAGTCATTTTTCCCTGCTCCAGTCCATTTTCTTCGATAAATTACTTGTCCGCCAAGAACGGAAGGCGACAAACACAGCAAACGCACCAAACGTCCGTATCCACTGAGCACCAGCGAATGAATAATTCCCTTTGCGCAAATCGCGTTTACCGACAAACCTCGGAAAATGTTCGGCGCATTCTGTTCTGTTTGGCGCAACGTACTGACTAGACAAATTTGTTACAGCGCGCGCGGCGCGTTTGGTTCGTTCGGAGCATTCTGTTGCAAATGAATACGCACCTTAATGCACCTTCAGCACAAAAGGGTCTCGCCGGGTTTCCATTTGAAATCTGCACTGGCGTCTTTGTTGGCATTGCTGCCTTTATTATATTGTCAGTTGTTGAAAATAATTTTTGGCCAATTATCAAACCCCTAACTTCATTCGTTTTTGGAAAATGGTGGTTGAAACCCCTAACTTCAAAATTATTTTTCTATGAAACTATGATAGATATTTGAATGAAACCAAAGCGGCATGAAAGCTCCTAATTAGCTTTACATTACATATTTAAAAACGAATGAAGTTAGGGGTTTGATAATTGGCCAAAAATTATTTTCAACGACTAGCAATATAATAAAGGCACCAATGTCAACAAAGACGCCAGTGCAGATTTCATATGGAAACCCGGTGAGACCCTTTGAACTTGTTAGGGTTATTTGTTTGTTTTCTGTGACTGTTTTCGTAAACCGGTTTCATCTAGTGCGTTTTAAAAATGAGTGACATAAATTTTGAGCGACGGTGTGCAATCAGATTTTGCTTCAGACTTGGATATAGCGCAACGGATACTTTTGAAAAACTTCAACACGCCTACGGAGACAGTGTTTTTCAAGAGCCCAGGTTTTTCGATGGCGATTTTTTTAAGGCAGCGGTCGGCAACCCGCGGCCTGTCACCCTACTTTCTGCAGCCCGCTAGGAAGAATAAAAAACTGAAATCTATTTCTTTTTTAACTCATTAAGTCCAAAATGTCCTGATTTTTTTTTGCTGAAAAAATTTCGATCAGGTCAATTTCCACATAAAATTTCCACATCACATTTACCAAATATGGCCTTGGAATTTTTCAAAAATTGATTTAAAAAAAGTTAAAACAAAATTTTGGACAAAATTACGGTTTATTCAGCAATAAAAAAATTTAGACCCGAATTTCTTTATGAAGCAGGTAATCATCGGGTTCTATACTAGAAAAAATCACGTCCTCGTAACCTACACTTAAAATAAATGGCTGTATTTAATTTTTAAACATTTTCGATAAAACAAAATGGCAGTGGAAACCAATATATTTTTGTATTGGTAAACTTTTGGCCGAAATTAACAATTTTTTTCTCAAAAACTACAGATTTTGGTAAAAATATTCTAAGAATAATAGTCTGAATCAATAGAAAAATACTCTAAAATTTTCTAATATTTTTTAAATGGCATTTTTTAGAAATTTTGATTTTGTGATGTTTGAAATAATCAAAAAAAAGGGAGTATTTTTCAAAAACAGATATATTTGTCGTTGAGAAATTTTTATAAATTATTGATATATATTTTCGAAAAAAAATATTGATATTTGATATATTTTTCAGGATTTTGACAATTTTTGATTGTTTCAAAAATCACGAAATCGAAATTTCCAAAAATTTCATTTAAAAAATGTTGATGAAAATGACATTTTTTTAGAACATGTTTAACAAAGTCCGTAGTTTTTGAGAAAAAAATATGAAGTTTATACAAAAATATTTTTGTATAATATTTAAATAATGTGTAATCTTTAGAAAATTAGGAATTTTGGACTTAATTGGTTAAAATATCTTATGAATTATTTTTTGCCCGTTTTATTTCACTTCCATTATGATAAGTTTCGGTTCTCTACAATTAAATGTTATAATTTACCATATTGTTTCATTAATTTGACGTATTTTCAATTTTCGGATGACATGTGGCCCGCACTATATTCGTTTTACCACCAAATGGCCCTTCTATAGAAAAAAGTTGCCGACTCGTGGTTTAAGGCATTCTCAGAAGGAAGGGAGTCGATTAAAGATAAACCACCCAGCAGAAGGCCTTTATCTTCAAGAACCGATGAAAATGTCGATAGAATACGGGATACTGTGCGTTCAGATCGTCGGTTGACGACAAGAATGATCGGGGAAGAGTTAAATTTGAATCACACCATCTTCATCAGATTTTGACTAACGAGTTGGGGATCTGCGCAAAAATGATTCCAAAAAACCTTTCACAGGAACAAAAGGACATCGGGAGAGAAAGGTGTCCTGACTTTTTGTAATCGATTGATAGTAATTCCCATTTTATGGAACATGTAATTACTGATGATGAGACTTGCGTGTTTAAGTATGACCCGGAAACTAAGCGCCAAAGCATGGAATGGCTCACTTCAAGCACTCCAAGACCCAAAAAAGCAACAACGAGCAAGTCGAAGATCAAATACCTGCTGATTTGCTTTTTTGATAGTCCGGGAATTGCTCACAAACAGTTTGTGCCTCTAGGACAAACAGTAAATCAAAACTTTTACAGAGAGGTCCTTGAAAAAGGGTCATGCGTGTGAGACCAAACATCAAGAACAACTGGATATTGCATCACGACAATGCGCCTGCCTGCAATGTCAC
Organism: Aromia moschata; assembly: GCA_029963805.1. Classification (NCBI taxonomy): domain Eukaryota; kingdom Metazoa; phylum Arthropoda; class Insecta; order Coleoptera; family Cerambycidae; genus Aromia; species Aromia moschata. The sequence goes on along the minus strand of JAPWTK010001085.1, from coordinate 25,566 downwards.
ACTGCCATTTTAGTAAACAAGTTTTTAGCCAGTAAAAACATTCTTCTGGCTCCTCAGCCTCCTTATTCTTCTGACTGAGTTCTTGTGTTTTTTTTTCTCTTCCCCGAGATTGAGAAATCACCTCAAGGGACGTCATTTTGGGACCATAAAAAACATTCAAACGGCTGTAACCGACTAGCTGAATGCTATTCCAGTACGATTTCCAGCACTGCTATGAGGAATAGAAGAACCGTCTCCAGCGCTGTGTGGTTTCCCAAGGAAGTTACCTTGAAGGAGACAATACTGAATTGTAATTCTATTCGAACAAAAAAATCATGTCTCATTACTTAATTTACACACCTCGTATATCGCGATAAGAGAGGCCGGAGTCGTGGTCGAAGTTAAATGGCCGTCTCGTAACGGCACATCGCGGATATCCCCCATCTTTATGGGCGTTCGGAGCGCGGCGTTCTCGTTATGATTGTGAATATGTTTCGGTCTGATTATTACGTGGGGCGTGTGGGTCGGGTCGGGACCAGGTGAGCTAATGACAAGATAAATGTCGGTAATGCCGCTCGTCTAATTAGAACCCAGGCGAATTAATAACTTTTAATCGATAAATTCGTGATCGTATTTGAGCGTGGGCGGGAAGTGAACCATTTATTTTATATACGTATGTGCGTACGATAGCCAGTACTTAACTCGGTATCGCGTTACTCTGTCTCAACGAATGTAACGAGAGTTCAAAAAAATAAAAAAAACAAAAAATAAAAAACAAAGTCAAGTGGTTTATGGAAATTTGAAGGCATGCCGTTTCTTGTTGAGAGTGCTCTTCGTACGAATGTGACTACAAGTGTCAACCGTCATTTGTCTCTCTGATATTAGTAGGGTCCGGAAAGTGTGTTACAACGCAGGGTCGCACTCGTAATACGTCTGTCATTGACGCAAGGACACATGATACATACCTATCGCCAGAGTTGGGCAGAATATGACTAAATGAATAAATTTTAGCCATGACTAAATTAGTCATAGGATTTAGTCACGACTGCGGTTTAGTCATTTGTTAGTTGTTAGTCATACTAATGATTGATGGTTAGTCATGACTAATGATTAAACTTCAATCATGACTAACCATCAATCATTGGTATGACTAACAACTAACAAATGACTAACTGTTGATGACTAACAATTATGACTAACAATTCCCACAATTATTGTCAATTATGCTATTCCGTCAATTGTGATGTTTGTTCATGATTCTTGTTTTGTTCTACTCAGATTTGGGTCAAATTAAGCTACAAGCCTTGGGAATGTTGAATTTCATTACGGGAGGAAGAATGAAGTGGGGTAAATAACGGTAAATGATGACATTTCCGTTATTGTCAATCGTTTTTGATAATTTTTTTTGTTCGATTCAGTTTCCAGACCAATTGTACACCAAGTCTCGGTTATGCCTAAATTCATGACACGATTGGGGGGGGGGGGGGGGTGAATAACGAAAGAATATGATATTTTCGCTATTGCCAACCGATGTAGTGATCTGTACACCACCTAATGGGACGTCCCTGTAATGCTTGCATTACGTATCAATATGTTTTAGTTGACTTTAAATTTTTAATACTTAGTTTTTAATTTTTTAACTATTTCGGTTTTTTATATTTTTTTCGTATTTTTCAATTCGTAGTTTTTTTACAACTTCGTTCTTTACACTTTACTTCATTTCCGATGTTTTTTTTAATTTTTTGTGATTAGTCATAATGATTGATAGTTACTCATGATTAATGGCTACTAATTGGTGGTTAGTCGTGACTAATGAATAATGACTAATTTAGTCATGAGTGATTTCCGTGACTAATGATTAATTTAGTCATTAATCATTGTTGTTATGATTAATGAATAAATTAGTCATTAGTCGCTTATGTTCATGACTAATGACTAAATTAGTCATTAGTCATCAATCGACTAACATTTGCCCAATTCTGCCTATCGCTTGTGTCATTCAGAAATTCCGCCTGTCTTCAGTGCTTGAGCGTACGCTACAACCAATCGTCTTTCTGCATTTGTTCTTGTTAAACGTGACCGATTTGGTGAAATGATCGTTCAACATCTACTGAAGTTAAAAGTGAAAATTCAAAATAGTTCACATGGACAGAGGACGACACACCACGCACGTTATTTTCACGAATTTCGCACAGTTGTTTGTATATCTAACATCAGTATATTTATTATTTCTACAGAGGACAAAGCATGTGTTACTTTTTTTGTTCTATATTTTTAGCCGTTGTTTGCAAAACCTGTTTACTAGCTATCAATATAGGGGGCGAAATTTCTGAAACTTTGTAAATCTGTTGTTTCGTCCACTGTCAGTCACAGAAATGTATTGCGTATGTATGTCTTTTGATATTTCCCATGGCACGTCGATATGTTTTCTATAAATATGTTTTATGCAATGTATCGGATACATATTGGAAAATCGGATACATATTTGCTAAAAAAAAAAAAAAACGTCTCAAGTGAATATTGTCGACCATGTTTCACGAAAAAACTACATGCGCCAAACATTATGCACAAATCAAACCAAAATTACTCTTTTCTAGCAGTACCTTTAGTATTTTGTTGATGGAGATTTGAATCTAAATGTCTCTCACACTCTCGGCGTCTACGAAATATATATCAACGTTGGCAAGGAATACATAAAATATATGATCCATCTATTGTAAAATCCTTGTAATTTGCAGTCATATTTTTCAGTCTATTCACAAATGCTAACAACTGTGTTATTACTACTTAAATCCACACAACATCAGATAATATGTAAATACACTAAACGAACTCTAAAAGAAATACGTACACGGTGCAAAATACGTATGTTTACACGTTTATTAGTTCATCATAACCACTCACGATACATCAAATTATTTTAAACTCGGCGTTCGGGGCGACGCGAGACGGAAGAACGTTAGATCGCCCGTCTCGCATCGACCTAACTTACTAATCGAAGACGGAACGCTCGCTACATTATATGTATAAATTGTATATGCAATTTATCCTTTTCTCGACCCTGCCGCGGAAGAGTGCGTTGCCAGGCACGGCCAGTGGCGTACGTATGCATAGGCAAGTAATACACGTCTACATAATTTACAAGGCGCTTAAAAAATACGGGTCATACGTTAAGTATAGTGCCGACATTGCATTATAACTCACTTTCCGGATTCCAAGTAAAGATCGTTTCGTAGAAAATTCTACGAATAGAACAGCAACTCTTTGTATTAAAGAAAAAAATCATATTGCACCATCTATCGTTGACATCGGTCCTAATATCAATAGCGATAAATTCAAACAAACTTCATCCTACAGCCTCACTAAAAAGCTCGTTTTTTATAAAGAGACATCCAAAAAAAGTCATCAAAGTTGGCTATGAATGAGAGAGATAGAAATAACAGTCATGTCGAAGCTTTTCGGTTATGTCATACTTTTGACAAATGACTGTTACAATATGTAAAATAAATAACGACCGTCATCTAATGCAACAGCTTTGACAATTAAATAAGGTTATAATTTAGGATACAATAGAAATACGTCTTTTTTTACTGGGCCAACTTTAATGACGTTTTTTTATTTTGGATGGCTCGTTACTTAACCTGTTGTTAACCTAATTTTTAAAGTTAACTTTCATGATGATTTGCTCCAATAATCTTATCCATCTGACATATCTAACGTGTTATTTAAATAAATAAATAAATAAATATATGTATAAATAAATATAAATACAAATCGAATTTTTATTATGATTCAACAGTAACAAGAATTTAATTGAAGACTGGATCAAAGTAATGAAATAATAATTGTTTCAATTGCGTATGTGGACTAGATGATATAAATATGTATCTCGCTATGATGTTTGCTAGTTAATTCATTTTATAGTTGCCTGTCAATGTTGTTTTAAGCTGATAAACCAAATGTTTGTAGTTTATTTGGTTGTTTAACTTTAACGTGTGAATAAATGTAAACGCTGTATAATAACGCTGTATAATAGTATAATAGCATTTCCATTGGTATCGCCATATTCACAACATACGAGTACGACGAGCCGGTCTCATTACTTAATTTACACACCTCGTATATTCACACATCCCGTTTACAAGAAAAACCGATCACTCAACAATAAATCGATCATAATTAATATACCTTTGTAAAGGTAAACTAAAAAAAGTATGTTACTCAATAAACATTGTGGCATTGTGACGATTAGCGTACTTAAGGAATTTTTTTATTGTTGCAGAATATTAAGCAATTGCGAGACATGCTAACTGTGCCATAAATTATAATATAGTAGAAATGAGTTTTATATTCATTACAATAAAAAGTGGAAATTATACAAATAAATACCGTTTGGTCAGTAATTTGAGTAATATTTTTTTTAAAGCGTGTGGGCTGTAGAACTAAACTGCTCGTCAAAATTAGCGTAACACTATTTAGATTGGCGCCATTTGCGTTCTATTCGAGTTAGAGACTTGCTGTTTTTAATTTTCTGTAGCCTATAGGGTTGGTTTTAATGGTCCGAATGATTTCATTTCTGTATTAAAAGGCAGAAGTTTCCGTCTTTAGTAATGAGACTGTTTTTTTTTAAATATTTTTTTTATTCGAATAGAATTACAAGTCAATATTGTGTCCTTCAAAATAACTTATTTGGGAAACTACACACCGCTGGAGACGATCCTTCCATTCCTCATAGCAGTGCTGGAACTCATATACTTGAATAGCCTTCAGCTGGTTGGTTGCAAGCTTTTGAATATTTTCAATGGTCCAAAATGACGTCCCTTGATATGATTTTTCAATTTCGGGAAGAGGAAAAAGTCACAAGGACTCAATTCAGGCGAATAGGGAGGCTGAGGAGCTTTCTGAAGGCTTTTCTTTCTTCGTTTACTGAAATAGCTGTATGACAAGGCACATTGGCGTGATGCAACATCCAGTTGTTCTTGACGTTTGGTCTCACACGCATGTCTCCTTTTTGAAGTCTTTCAAGAACCTCTCTGTAAAACTGTTGATTTATTGTTTGACCTGGAGGCACAAACTCTTTGTGGACAATTCCTTCGCTATCAAAAAAGCAAATAAGCATGCATTTAATATTCGACTTACTCATTCTTGCTTTTTTGGAACTTGGAGAGCTTGAAGTGTGCCATTCCATACTTTGGCGCTTGGTGTCCAGGTCGTACTTAAACACCCAAGTCTCATCATCAGTAATGACACGTTACATAAAATGGGGATCATTTTCAATCGATTCCAAAAAGTCAAGACACATTTCTTTCCTGATGTCCTTTTGTTCCTGCCAAAGGTTTTTTGGAACCATTTTTTCGCAGATTTTTCTCATCCTCAATTCGTTAGTCAAAATCTGATAAGCAGTGGTGTAATTAGAATTTAACTCTGATCTTATTGTTGCCAACCGACGATCTGAACGCACAAGATCCCGTATTCTTTCGACATTTTCATCAGTTCTTGAAGATGAAGGCCTTCCGCTGCGTGGTTCATCTTCAATCGACTCTCTTTCTTCTGAGAATGCCTTAAACCATCGAAAAACCTGGGCTCACACAGAACACTGTCTCAGTAAGCATGTTGAAGTCTTGCAAAAGTATCCGTCGTGCTCTGTCCAAGTCTGAAGCAAAATTTGGTAGCACACCGTCGCTCAAAATTAATGTCCTCATTTTTAAGACGCATTAGAATAAATCTAACAAGTTCAAACTTGTGCTGAAGGTGCATTACATGTTAACCTACCGCCCTTTCAAGTCCTGCCTCCGCAGTGTTGCCAGATCTGGCGTTACGTTGCCAATCTCATTACTTAATTTACACACCTCGTATATTCACACACCCCGTTTACAAGAAAAACCGATCCTGTACATATTAATTTGTCTTCAGCAGATAATAATCAACTATCTCTATGGGATTTAAGTTCATTATTGTGTTCAGAGAAATTAATTACGAAGCTGAAATATTAGTGTACACAATTATCAACGAAAACACTGGAACATAAACTGTCACGTTTCAAACCAGCTAGTTTATGTCATCAATTCCATTAGCGCTCTACAGCCGCCCGGTGATAAATAAATGTTTTTCTTTTATCGAATAACATCAAAACGCTCTAATTGAAGTTCCGTTATAAACAGTCATCTCATTACCATTCTATTGTAACTATAATATCCTTTCTAAATCAAAACAATCGCTGTCACACAACTGGATCTGCTACACTTGTTCGAGTTAATTGTGTGATCATAGAGGATTAAATTCCTTTAGGCTGTGGTAAATGAATGATTAAATTGTGTATGTCTGACAGTAATGGAATTAAAAATGTTAAAAACAACTCGTTTTCTACGATAAAACAGTTTATTTTTTTAGATAATAATGTATTCGAAACTGTTTTCACATTAAATCTGTATTTTAATATGTGCGTATTATGTGGTTTATCCGCTATATTATTTATTTGTTTTATTTTGTTTTATTTCCATTTTTATTTAAGGGATTTGACCCACAAAATAAATTGACTCGTTAAGAAAAAAAAAAAAAAAAAAAAAAAAATCTGGACGTTTTCCATGCAAACACTTTTCTCGACGAGCGTTTCGCCAACGAAGTTGGCATCTTCAGGAGAAGAACAAAACTAAATTCTAACATACACACTTGCTCTATTTATACTTAATCTGCCGTCACGGTTCACTGAAGCGTAACATATGTCTTTGTTTATTAGGGAAAACAGTAGACTTGTTGGGTATTGGACCATTGTCCTTATTCATACTATTGTTACATTTTATGATTTCTAAACTTTCTAATCTGCCATATTTTAAATGAGCCATGTGTTCTTTAAATCTCGTCAAAATAGATCTTGTTTGCCCAGTATACTTTTGATCACAATCTTATATAACTTATTTCGTATATTCCTGACTGTTCGTTACATAATTACAGCTTTTATAATAAGTCGAAGTTGAAGACGGTATGTCGATTGTGTGAAAAGATATCGCTAAAAAAGTAAAATTTCGATGTTTTTAAAGAAACGTAAATAACTCCGAAAATAGTAAATCCCTTTCGAAGTTGTTGGACTCGTATTGAAGAGAAATCTTCAGTGTATCTATATGACTAACTGAGTCGTTTTTGTATACATTTTTTCCTAGACATGAAAAAAATCTGGTTGAACCAAAAATATCACGAAAATTCAAAAAAAGCCCTGTACGCCAGGGCATTACTACAACAAAAATTAAGGATTAATATCCCTCTAGAACTCTGCGTGTTTTATTAAACTTTCAGGAACAGTGATTTTTACGAAAACGATAGTAAGAATGGTGGAATTTTGAATTTTTATGATGTTTTCATGGTTCAACTTTAGATTTTTTTCATGTCCAGGAAAAATTGTTACAAAATGACTCAGTTAGTAAAACAGATACACTGGAGATTTCCCTTTTAATACGAGTCCAACAACTTAGAAAGGGATTTACTATTTTCGGGGTTATTTACGTTTCTTTGAAAACATCGAAATTTTACTATTTTAGCAATATCTTTTCACACAATCGACATACCGTCTACAACTTATTATACAAGCTGTAATCCTGTCAGAAGCAAAAACAAATCAATGCTGTAATACAAAAATTATCAGAATTTAAGCAAACTTCAAAAAGTGGGTGTATGATGACTCGTTGCTTACTGTATGTCTAATTCTAACTTCTTTTCACTATTTCTAATAACTAATACATCTAAAAATGGTAGCTGTTTCCAGTCCATATGTATATTTTATGGTAGGGAAACGGTTATTTAATTCAGCTACAAAATTATCTAAGCTAATTGCTTTTGTCTCAAACACCGCGCAAGATATCTTCCGCATTCCTGACTACGATCGCTAGTTTTCATTGTTCATACATGTAATCATTGTTAATTCATGTTGATAGAAACATGGCAAATAAACTGATGAAAAACTTTTATTCATATACAAGGACACTTTTTCATTATATTTTCAGTTTTCCAAGGTTATTAAATACAGGGTTTGTCCGGAAAGTAATGTCAGTGAATTTTTTTTTCGACACTGTACGCGCCAGCCCGCGCTTTACGTGCTGGGATTGTGGTGGGGGGAACTGGCAACAAGATCCAACAAGCGTCAGTTGGCTACCGATCGTTGTAGCGGTCGCATCACTCGTTCTCTGAGAGTCGTTACAGTGACCCGGTGCAAGAAAAAATGCAACGTTCGCTTGAGCAACGGATGGCGATCAAGTTTTGTGTGAAACTGGAGAAGAGTGCTGCGGAAACCATTCCAATGTTGAAGAAGGCTTTCGGCGTCGATTGTCTTTCGAATAGGCAAATTTTCCGGTGGCACAAGGCCTTCGCAGAAGGTCGGGAAGATGTCAACGACGAGAACCGCGCTGAACGGCCATCAACCTCCAGTTCCGACGACTGTGAAACGTGTGCGTGACTTGTTGAACACTGACCGTCGTCTAAGTGTCCGTTTAATTTCCGAAACATTAGACATTACGAAAGCCATTGTTCACGAAATTGTGTCGGAGTCTTTAGGAATGAGGAAGGTGTGCGCGAAGCTCGTGCCAAAAGTGCTAACGGACGATCAAAAAGCGAGGCGCGTCGAAACCTGCCAAGAACTTTTGGACACCTGCGAAGACAACCCCGCTTTCCTTGATGACGTCATTACCGGGGACGAAAGTTGGGTCTTTGAATACGATCCGGAGACGAAGAGGCAAAGTGCGGAATGGCACACGTCGAACTCCCTCGCCCCAAGAAGGCCAGGATGTCCAGGTCAAAGATCAAGACAATGCTGATTGTCTTTTTTGATTGCCGGGGATTGGTCCATCATGAGTTCGTTCCGCAGGGGACAACCGTAACCGGAAAGTTTTACGTCGAGGTGCTGAAGCGGCTGAAACGCAGGGTGAATCGCGTCCGCCGAGACATCTCAAAGTCCTGGAAGCTTCACCACGACAATGCGCCTTCGCACACCTGCTTCCTCGTGGCCGATTACCTCGTCAAGGCAGGCATCACCGTTGTTCCCCAGCCTCCCTACAGCCCCGACGTGGCCCCCCAGACTTTTTTCTGTTTCCGCTCCTCAAAACCCCAATGAAAGGACAGCATTTTGGGTCGGTGAAAAACATTCAGAAGGCTTGCACCCACGCTTTAAAGGCGATTCCGGAAAACGACTACTGTGCGGCTTTTGATGCGTGGAAGACCCGCTGGAACCGATGTGTGGACGCAGGAGGAATATATTTTGAAAGTTTCTAAAGATTTGTACACATAGAATCAATAAAAACCATTTTTCAAAGCTCGGTGACATTACTTTCCGGACAAACCCTGTAGACACAGGCATTATGCGCGACTTTTTGTCATGCTGTATGTACGAGGTAAAAAGAAATGTGTTTCAGTGTTCTTTTTTCTTTCGTTTCGATCTGATTAGTTAAGACCGGAGTTACTTTTATGGTCCTTTTATTCAGTCACCTCGTAATGTATTCTACTTAGCTTGTTATGTAAAACATATGTAAAATAGAAATTTCCCTGTTGAAATTTGCATTGAATTTGTTTTTAATTCTGCTAAATACTCTAGCTGGGTTATACAAGGTTACTAAAAAGTAACGGACGACTTTTATGCCACGTGGACTATGGACGACTTTTATGCCACGTTGTATAATTCTTTAGTAGGTATTTAAAAACTCAAACATACTACTACGTACAAAAAGTACCCGGAAATTGTAAAAAAAGCACATCAATTGTTATTTATTCATGAAAGATTATTTTGTTCCCTTCAAAGTAGGCTCCATCGAGTGCAATACAGATATGCCAACGTTTAACCCAATCCCTCACACACCACTCATAAGCCGCCGAAGATATCGTCTTCAGCTCCTTCAGCGAATTTTGTTTGATGGCCTCTATCGTTTCAGAGCGGCGACCCAGTAGTGGAAATTTTAGTCTTGAAAATAAAAAAAATCACACGGAGCCATATCCGATGAATACGGTGGTTGGTCGATTGAATTTATTGAGTTTTTGGCCTTATATTCGGTCAGAATCGTAGCTCGGTGAGCTGGCGCGTTGTTGTCGAGAAAAATCCAAGAATTTTACTTCCACAGTTCCAGCCATTTCCGACGGAATGCCAAGATAATACTCCTTATTAACCGTCTGTCCTTCTGGAAGGAATTTGGAATGTACCACGCCCACGCCTCGATAATAAAAAAAAACCGTCAGCTTCACCAAAAGCATTACCTTCACTTTCGACCGACTTTGGCGAGGTTTTTTCGGTTTCGGATCATGAGCATAGCGCCATTCCGATGATTGACGATTTGTTTGCATGTCGTACTCGCAGACCCACGTTTCTTCTCCAGTTATGACGCGTTTCATAAAGTTTAGTTCACTATCGGCTCTGGAAACCATGTCAAGAGCAACCTGCTTCCGATGCTCTTTTTGAAGAACATTCAGCTCTTTCGGAACCAGAATCGCAGCGACGCGTTGCGAGAGCTGACATTGTCAATATGTCACACTATTGAGCCAACTCTCATATGGCGATTTTCAAGCATTAATGTTTTGATTTTGTCGATGCTATCGGCTGTCGTAGAAGTCGATGGCCGACCGGAGCGAGGCAAATCTTCGACGATTTCACGGCCCGCTTTGAACTCCTTATACCATTCATATGCCTTTGTTTTGGATATACACGAATCACCAAAGATCTTATTAAACATTTTCAATGAATCGGCACACGAAATTTCGTTTGTGGCACAAAATTTTAAACAAACGCATTGTTCCACTATTTTTCCCAGTAGGTATACAATTCGCCGAGCACACTAGTGGTTGTCTATTACTAACAGCTGCTGTAAACACACTGAGTGACCGTTCGCGCTCTAAGCAGGCTTGGTAATTCAGGAAGGGGCTACCAACCTGAAGAAAAAAACATTTTACCGATTCCTTTTAAGCGGTTCATTTAAATCCAAATTCCGGGTACTTTTTGTACATAATTACACCCCAGAAGAGATACATTGTGTAAATTAATTAGCCTTTAATTAAACTACCCCCCCCTACATGCACTAAGTTAAAGTTACTTGAGAGTGATGAAATAGTTTGGATATATAACAATGACTCGAAATAGGAAATGGAAACGCAACACCAGATGTTAGCTATTCGAGGGCCTGGCGAAAGAGAAAATGAATTAAAACAGGAATTCGGCGGTCTTCCACATGTTAGAGCGTACACACATATATTTCGTTAATTAAATATACGTAACTACATGCATACTTGGCGTTTTTGAACTTAGTGTAGGATACGTATACCATTATTCTCCAGAGCAACTCAAATGGACTATTTAAGCAACTTAATGGCACATTAAACGCTGTATGTATTGTATTAAACTTTACAAATTGTTCCCCAAAGACACTGGGAGATTATTGAGTTGCGTCTATTTCCATATTTTCAGTATAATAGAGTAATTTGATGAATAAAGTGTGGAATAATTTCGACAAATCCTTTCAGGGGGGTTTTCAGAGAAATTCTGCATTGAGCTTTCGCTTTCGAAGTTCGCAACGTGTGGGAGCAAGTTTTATTCTTATGTGTGCGTTGAATTTTGCTATGTCAAAGACTTTGGATTGTTTTTGACCGAATATTCATGAAAAATTAACTAATCACGCGACGTTCGGTACCTGTCTTTGACATTTCTTTAAATAAAATTTATAAAACCGTGTTATTTCAACCTCTTTCGAAGAATGTTATCAAATAAAGTTGCTCAGTATCACATTTTAAACCAACGTGCAAAATTTTGTCACAGAAAATATAATGGCGTTATAGCATAACTCGTTAAGAGGAGTAGGTAATTAATTTTTCCCAGAAGAAAATAGGATATAAAAAAGAATTAATTAATTAATATACAATTAGTTGTTGAACGCCATACTGCCCTTACACGTGGTCATTACTGGTCACCGTTAGTTTTCTTTCAGGGCAATTTTAATGCAGCCAGTTATATACAGTATGTTCACGTTAAGGACTTACCACACTTGTAAAATCTTTATTTTTCGACCGATTTTTATTAACTTTTTTTTATTCGGTAGATATTCAAAATGCGCATTCACCAACTGGGTAGGTAACTTTATTCTTGCTCTGTAATCATGGTCAACTACGACCACTTTAATGGGCTCAAATGTCAAAAACTACTGTTAGGGATTTTGTAGAAAAAAACTGATGAAGAATTCTTCTTTATCATTACTTAAAACATAGCTGTACCGATTTTCATTGTTGGAGAGTGTGTTATGTCAAATAGTCGAGCAAATATCTGTAGAACCTCTTGTGTCTGAGTGATTTTTTAAATAAGCTTTTCTTCTTTTTTTATCAAATTTTAACATTTGTTCGGTCGCCATTTTAAAATGGCGTGATAGAATCTCGCCATTAATTAGGAGAATACTGCGTGAAATAAGAGCTTTCAAATGATGTATCACAAGCCATATGCTGTCATTTAAAAATAGTCCAGGCGAGGTAGCAAAAAACAAGTGATTTTTAAAATAATTAGTTGTGGCACTTTCTCAACGTGATAATTAGGAGAAAAATCGTACGAATCGAATGAAAATGTTGTGGACAAAATCCGATTGTAGGATCATTGCGAAAAAATTGCAAAAAATGCGAAGAAAAGGTTTTTTCGACTTTTAGGCACGGAAAAAAAATGTTGAGTAAAAAAACAAAAAAATATCGCGTTATAGCGCTTGAAAAGTCGAATAAAATCGTTTTTTGGATCTTTAAAATCGGTGGATAACTTTTTTGCACAAAAAAATAAAAACCGCGAAAATTATCGATTTTTCGATGTTCAATTACTCGGTGTGTAATTATCCTAGAAATGTCTTCCGGGGCTCAAATTGTAGGGTTTTCCAACACATCTCTACAGTTAAATTTTTGTCAAAAAATATTCATAAGTTTTCGCGCAAATTAACTGTAGATAGGTGTTGGAAAACCCTACAATTTGAGCCCCGGAAGACATTTCTAGGATAATTACAGACCGAGTAATTGAACATCGAAAAATCGATAATTTTCGCGGTTTTTATTTTTTTGTGCAAAAAGTTATCCACCGATTTTAAAGATCCAAAAACGATTTTATTCGTCTTTTCAAGCGCTATAACGCGATATTTTTTGCTTTTTACTCAACATTTTTTTCCGTGCCTAAAAGTCGAAAAAAACATTTTTTCGCACTTTTTTGCAATTTTATCGCAATGATCCTACAATCGGACTTTGTCCAAAACATTTTTATTCGATTAGTACGATTTTTCTCCTAATTATCACATTGAGAAAGTGCCGCAACTAAATATTTTAAAAAATAATCTACGCCGCCTGGACTAAAAACAATATCGATGGCGTCATATCTTTGGCAGCTGTCAATAAAAAAACAAATGAAGTACGTCAAAATGTCGACAAACGAAAAATTTAATTGACGTGCCCGAGCAATTTAAAAAAAAATATGCTTTCATTTTTATCGAATTTATGCGTGACTTTACGCCTTCACTGTATAATCTTTTCTATAGTTAATGATTCTATAATTTCTATAATGAGTTTTGTAATCTATACAGTAATTATCTTAAATTTACAATGTTGAAGTTTCAAGCGTTTTTTTTTACCGGTGGTTTAGTGTTTTCTGCTTGACAAATATGTGTTTAGATCTCCGATGGCAACATCGAAACTCTTCTTTTTAAATCTGGACTGGCAACAATTCCGCCTAAACATATTTGCCCTGTAACAAAAGCTTATATTTGCGGAAAATATTAAACTCTTGTATGCACGTTTTAGACAGATGCCCATAAATATAAAAGGTAAACGTTCATTCTACCCAACTTATAATGCTAAAGTTTCGGTGCCAAGCAGAAGTGCACACAACTTAGCGGCCCGAACACAAAAGGCCCTAACCAAATAATGTCTTAAAGTTTTGTAACATTTGTCGACGATCGGAATAAATGCGTTCGGCTCGCATTTTTAACGGTATATTGAGGGAGTCTGCGAAGTTTGTTTTACTTACGGCCCCGCGCGGGGCAGTTCTACCGAACCTGATTACTTCTGAAATAAAAAGGGAAATGCAATAAACAATTCTTCAGACGTCTTAAGGAATTCAGAAAAAAAAAAAACAATTCAAGATTCGCTTTACAGAACATGGCCGCATTAAAAAAAAAAAACAGAATTTGTTATGTCATTTTTGACTGGTAACACAGACATGCAAAAAACACTTTTTTTACCCGAATAGGTGCTTCCGAAGGGTTTTAACATGCTGAACACAATACCGTCGTCCGATGCATAGATAAAAGAAGAGATAGATGGAACTCTCTCATAGAATTAAATGAAACCGTGAAGCGCCATCTCTTGAATTGGTCTCAAACTAATTTTAACTAATATGGCGGATGGCGCTATATTCAAAAAAATATTCAAAAATAAAATACAGTTTGCGGACTCTTAAGAGTTCCATTATGGACAAAACGTATGTATATAAGAATAGCATTATCATACTTGGTTACATAAAGTTTTTTATCCTTATCTAGCATAAACTAAATATGATTTTGCTATTCTTGTCATATAATATATATACGTTTCGTCCATAAGGGAACACTTAAAAAAGTCCACAAACTGTATTTGAAACCGTTCCTCAAGAAATAATGTCTAAAAAATAAATTTTAGACATGCTGTGATGAAAAAGGAGGATATTTGAGATATTGAGACCATTAAATACCAAAATCGATTGTTTTAGATGTAAGATTCCTTTATTCACAACCACATTTATACGCATTCACAATCACATTTATACACAAGACACAAACACATTTAAGTATAAATTATTTCCAACTAGTCATTTATATAAACTAAAAAAAGTAAAGGCATAACTTTCTTTACATGAAGTTTCATTTATAACACAGATCTGGGTACCAGTTCTAGTTCTCCTTCTTTTAATGTAATATTAACTCAACTAATTTCTGTCTCAAATAAGAATATATAATACCCAATAAACAAATAAAACACAAAATAAATTAACACATGGAAACAAATTAAACACAAAACTACAAAACTTAGGTTTGTTTTGGTTTTACTAAAACCAATTCAAGCGATACGCCCAGAAAAAATATTGACGTAAGAACATAACGCAAATTATAAATGTTAAACATTTGGGCGCATGCACTGAACTAGTTCTTCCGGACTACCAATCTTTTTTTTTAAGAGTACCAACTATACATAACTAACCAAGCTGGTTGCGCCATCTATAGAGTTGGTCTCATACTAAATATCCCATTTCAGGTAGGCTCATAAGAGTGAACATCCCCTGGTCCGATGTACTCTATCACGTCACAGTTTTCAGAAAACCTAACCTAAAACTGCAAAAAAATACTTTTTTGGCCTACATCGAGGTTTTCATAACTAGGGATTGCAATCCGGAAAACCGGATCCGGCACTCTGGTGGATCCGGCATCATAAGACATCTATCGGATCCGGCACCAATTTGCCGGATCCGGTCAGATCCGGTGAATTAAAAAAAATACATGAAACATGAATTTATTGACAATAAAACCGACTATAGTAAGAGTAGAAGCAGAAAGGGCCTTCTCGGCCGCTGGTTACATTTTTGTAGCTCTGTTGGAAGATGATTTTTTTCAAAACCAAGTGATTTTTTTATGATTGTTTTACTTAAAATAATAATTTAAAGTAAGTATGTTAAAAAAAAGAAGTTTCGAACTAATTATTGTGACAATTGTGCCATTGATTAAACTGATTTTTGGTGACTGTCATAATTATTATACGAGTAAGAATGAAACTGCCAGGCGTGCCTAAATTACTGAATTATTTTGATCTCAGTTGATAAGCTTGATTTTAGTTAGAATTAAAATGTTACTTATAACGAGCCTTCAAAAAAAAAGTCATCAAAGTTGGACGAGCAAAAAAAAGACGTATTTCTATTTTTAACCTTATAACCTTATTGAATTGTCAAGGCTGTTACATTATGTGACAGTCATTATTTATTTTACAATTCTGACAGCTACTTGTCAAAAGACAAAGTTTCATTTTGAGCTTCAACATAACCGCTATTTCCATCTCTCTCGTTCATAGCCAGATTTGATGCCATTTTTTTTTATGGATTTATAATGTAATGTAAGTTACATTACAATATATAATTGATGTTATTTGTGAAATCTAGTAAGCACAAAACATCTAAATAGAAGAAGGGCAATCTCCATAGATAAGGAGGGAAACACGCATCGGGGCCACCATATGTACCGGTGGCCAGTTTTTTCATAATGCGCATGCGCGACGCTCAATCGAAATGCGTAGCCGTGCATTGGCATCGCCAACTTCATTTTACAATTCAATTTTTCAAACAGCAAACTCGTTGTTGCTGCATAAAAAATTGATTTGTAACCATACCCCACTTTATGATTTTATCATTCAAGGTGGAATAAATAAAAACAATTTGCTTGAAATTATTTATTTCTACAATTATAAACATTTAAAACAATACATTATCAAAACATATTGACATAGTAAACAAAAATTATTTGAAAACAAAAAAAGTCAAAAGGTTAAAATAAGAAATTTTTCACATCGAGATTAGATTGTATATAACTTGGGACAGACCTGCTGGGCATCGTGAACATACTTCCTACTGATGAAGTAGAACGCTTGTTGTTGCATGGCTCTATACAGTGAAGAACACTCTAAAAACACATAATACGTCATTACCATATTAAAGTTCAAACGCTGAGAAGCTTCTATTTTTTTTTGTACACAAGCTCATTTACAAGACTATTTCATATTAACAGTAAACTAGAAAGAACTTTGCTAAACCTAACAATTAATTAAATTACACGTATCTTTATTCTTTTCATCCACATCTTATTACGTTCTTGTAGTATTCTAATCACTTATAGGTTAGATAAGTAATTTAAGTAAAGTATTTACTTACCAATAAGTAGAATAATTTATATTATATCCTTAAATGCCAATCAGAAAAGAAATAATAGTTTTATCACAAAATAATGCGCAAAATAATTTGATGCGAATCAAAATTTTCCATTAGGGACGCTTCCTAAAACAACAATCAAGGTTTAAATTAAAATGCCACGTTTCTATTGGATATGGATCGCCTAGGCAAATAGACCAATGGGATTGCCGCCACCGATACCACGCGGCCATTTCGTTATTTATAATTTTTCCCCAGATTTGGGGAATTATAAAAAATATGCCAACTTCAAAGTCAATTATTTAATCTGAAAATTATTATTATTGTAATTATTATTATTCAAAATGTCTGGTTTGACCTACTTTACTTTATTTAATGCATGTAAGTGGATATATCTAACATAGCGAAATATCGCGTCAGTGTTGCTGAAATGATTACGACTTAAGGGGCATCTGGCAACATCGTACTGATAGCGTGTTGCGAGTTCGTGAATGCTAGTTTCACCCCCGTGCTAGTAAGTGAAACTGAACTTAACTCCCGTCATTATCTAATTATTACTAAACTAATATAACAATTACAAATTAACTAGTTACACTATATCTACGAAATTTTTTGTTGCTGATTCATACGTAAATGTTGATTAATTATAACAGTGTAAATAAAGTTGATGTCATAAGAAATAAACGTTTTTTTTTATATACTCTGTAATATATTCACTTGATCATATTTTATACAGTTGATTTTGGAATGAAAAAGCAAAATGGTTTTGATGGAACCAATACGACCGGATCCGGCCGGATCGATGGAAATCCGACCGGATTGAAATTGGTGCCGGATTGCAATCCCTATTCTTAACTCGGCAACGAAACGAGATTGGGTAAAATGGACTCGACCATGTATTCAGTAAATCAAAACCTACAAAAATCAATAGTAAAAATAATAAAAAAAACATTACTATTGATGGCGCAATTATTATTTTATTTAAGTGATTTAACAAGAATTTACAGAATCCATGTTCCGGAAACGTACAAAGAATTCAAAATTAAATAGGCTAATTCGAAGGATTTTGACCTGCTAAACACGATGCCGTTACTTGTTTTTCTCCATGAAGTTAGAAT
Source organism: Aromia moschata (assembly GCA_029963805.1). NCBI lineage: Eukaryota > Metazoa > Arthropoda > Insecta > Coleoptera > Cerambycidae > Aromia > Aromia moschata. The sequence goes on along the minus strand of JAPWTK010001085.1, from coordinate 7,551 downwards.
TATGAAAAAACATAACATTAAAATTGATATGAAGCAAGTCTTTTCTTATCTATTAGCCATAAGTAATATTAGGTATCAGTGCCATTGTCTTAATCTTAATCAAATACGTTTTTTTTTTTAAACATTTTTGAATTAATGAATAAAACATAACCTTAAAATGCATCAAACGCTATGTCAGTAATACTCAGTTTTCAATCACTCAAAGATACAAGTAGGTATCATATTAAATATTGAATATGATATTATTTCTTTGAGTGATTGAAAGGTGAGTATTACGAAAATAGTGTTTTATGTATTTTTAGGTTATGTTTATTATTACTTTTATTCAATAATTTTTTCAATAATAATATGATGCAATGGATAAATTCGAGGTAAAGAAGCTCGACAAGTGGGTGCTACGAATTGAACGAGAATAAAAAAAATCGTCGTTTTGAGCCTTCATCAAACCATCCTTAACACAACAAAATGACCTTTTTCTCGACCGGATTTCTCGACAAAAATTTCACCAAAATAAGGTTATGGTGACTGTTTGGTGGTCTTCAGCCGGTCCACCACAGCTTTCTAAATATTTTTTTTATCTTAAATAAATGCTTCAAATGTTGCAAAATGTGCCTTTGATGACCTTATCACATCCAGACCTCCGGAATTGTATGATACCAGAATAAATACCTAAGCTTTTAGCACATTATCACAAATATGTTGATTGTACTGGTTTTTATTTAGATTAATAAAATAATATTTGCAGCGCATTATAGCCTTTTGAAAACGGCCATTATTTTTGCACCAACCTAATATGTATGTCAATAAAAATGTTGAAAACCACTTCATGAATACCATAGTTCCGTTCCACTATGTGTATGTGTAAGAAAGAGGATATAATGCATTTTACAGTAACAATATGAAACATATTGTTAAAATATTCTTATGTGTTTATGTGCATACTCGTGCATAATAAATTCGAAATTGAAGTTTTGTTTTGTAAAACTCTCGCTCCTCTATTCGTAGCTAGGTAGTCTCGCCGACAAAATTTGGATATTACAGGAAATGTTGAACCACATTTCAGCGTTCAACTTTGCAGGCAGACTTTTTCTTTTTTCCTCTCTTTTACCTCGTCATATTTGCCAAGCTTAGAGCATAAACGTGTAAAATTCCGTAACGCCCGTGCATCGTGTAATTTCAGTAATATTTCAAAAATTCGCGCGGAATACATTAAATTTTACAGCACCCCAGTGTGTAACTAAAGTAATTTTATTAAATAACTTACCGGTTTATCCATATATAAGTGGTTTATATGAACCGCGGCTGAGAGCGTGATGTGTGCGCTTTTTATGACTCGAATCGAATCCAAAATTAAGGCTGGTACGCACCTCGAGCTCTCAAGTAACTCGCGAAGGCAGCTTCTGTTAATCCACTTACGATAAACATTGGTTTTAAGAATAAGGGTAATAAAGCTAATATACTGTCTGTAAGTAATAATGACGTGTACTTGTTGATTCTTGTTGGCTGGTGTGTGTCATTATTAAGAAATAACTGTTTAGTTTAAGCAGACGGTTTGTTGAATATTCGACCATAATAATAATAATAAAAAAAACGTTACCTATGAGATCACCACATTTAATTGGACTAAACCGTTAGAAATATCAGGTAATATTCTTAAGAGTGTGATATTGTTATGTATAGAGCCCGGGGGTTAATAATAAATGTGTAAGTTACCAGGGCCGGCTCCAAGTTTGTTGTAGCCCAACTAATCGGCAAAAGAACCATAGCCACAAGACACAGTATCCGTAATACCACTCGAGTTTCCATAAATTATCAAAAAAAAAATGGAAGAAAACTGTAGTGTTTTACCCAAATCATTCTAGAGATCGTAAAAATAAAGATTTTAGGATGTTTTTTTCTTTTAAATGTTCGTTATAAATATCTCCATAAATTCCTCTAGCCGGATATTTTATTTTTATTCCCAACATTTTATTATTTCAATCTAAAAACGTATTTTAATTGGAAAATATGTGTTTTTCCAACGAAAATCAGTGTCAATGTCTCAAATGTATAAATATTTTTGACTTTTTAATTTTAAAATTTCATTTTACAAATAGCCAAATGATTTGTCAAATGATATTATCCGATTTCTTTTTTTATTGTTGACAGCTGCCAAATTAACTGTCAAATATAATAAAATAAACGGAATTCTTAAGTTACATAGAAAATATGTATAATGTTAAAGAAAATACATATAAGATACTTTAACACTTTCTATTTACGTAATTTTGACTAAAATTTAAATATGACAGCTTAAGATGCCATTTATTTTTTATTTTCAATACTTAAAGTGCTTACTAGTTCATTTTCTAAAGATTTAAGGAACATGGCAAGGAATGTATGTCAAATATATTATGTTAGATGACATGGATTAAGAGGGCATGACATTAAGGGCGCATTGGGTACCAAGGACACAACTTAATGTAAAGTTTTGCAGTTTCAATGCAATAGTTTTCCAATTTTTTAACATATATAGGATGTTTTAAATATCTTTCTTCTTAAAAAAATAGAATATTTTATGATGATTTAAGATGCTTACTTTGACATTTGACAAAAGTTTTGACAGCTGCCAACTAACAGTATATTTGTTATTAATTTCTTAACAAGCCTCTTCTGTATATATAGAAAATGAATATTTTAATTATTTAAATTTTAAAAATACTTAATAAATAGTTTTTCCACTGAGTTTAATGAAAAATTGGCAACTGCCAATAACATAACGATTAAATAAGTATCAATTACGGAACTAATTTATAGTAAATCAAGTTCTATATCCTTTTTTGTGTAGAAACTTGCTTATTTTTTATTTTTACCATCTCTAGTGATTAAATTAATGACTAACTAAATTTTGAAAATCATTTTGACTAAACTCAAGTTAAATTGTCTCTGTTTGTCTCGCGCACTCCATCACCATACACGGGCGTTATGTTTATCTGTAGCAACATGCTGCAAAACAGCTGTTTTTACATGCCATGTCAGTACATTGTCATACACGGTAAACGAAGTTCACTGCCATTAGAGGTCAGTTCTGCAAAATTGTTAATCCAACGCTCCCACCATAACATGCGATGGACGCTGTCCCGAAATTTTTACAAATATATTCGGCGTTTCATGCACACGAATGATTCATAGACCACCGCAGTTTAACTAATACTAATAAGAAGTGTAAAATATGTTCTCGTTAACACGTACTGTAACTTGGTAAGAGTGGAGCGAACAACACGGTAGACGGGTTGTATTCCAGAATATAATGGCGTTATTTGATCGAACTACGATTTTAATATGTACAGGAGTTGACGATGTACTTTATTAATGTGGCAGATATAATGAAATTCGAGTTACGTTAAGTCCTGGAATCTATTATTAACCTACGGGCTCTTGTTATGTATTCGAATATGGCTATTATGACCTTTATGACTTGTATGGCTCATATGATTATTATATTGATTATTACCCATTATTACCCAAAACCCTTATATCCCAAATGGTACTTACGACTAGGGTTCGGAGATTTTGCGCGTTGTAGCACACGCTACAACGCGGGGCACGGCACTATGAAAGTATAATTTACGCGTGTATATCTTGTCTCTGCATACGTACGCCACTGACCGATCCTGCCAAGGCGCCACGACCCGCGTATGCGCAGTAGTACGTAATTCCAGTGCAGGAGGGCAGGATATTCTAGCGCAGTTTAACACGCGAGCAATTTAACACGGCAAACATTCCGAACCCCTACTTATGAATTAATAAACTTAATGAGCTCTGTAACCGTTATGACATTTATTATATATAATCTATTGTGGATATGGATATGGAAGTAGCAATGAGGGTAGAGATCTAATAATGTGATATTTGAAATTATTCTACCTCAAAAAACTTATAAAACGACACGTTACATTAATAAAATCTTTATTATCATTTCATCAGCCAAATGAACTGAATCGATTCGATATTTGGTGTGGTTATACGTAAGTTTTTACAAATATTTCATTTACCATGAGCAGTGCATCGAAAAAGTGAACATCCTGTATACCAGTGGCGGTTGGTGATATTTCAGTTAGCCATATCTTGAAAACGACGCATGGGACTCACTTCACTTTTTAGGTGATGACTATACACCTCTTAGAGAAAGGATTTATAGTGAAAAAACCGTCAGCAAAGTTTGCCAAAAAATTTTTTAAAAAAACTGCAGAACACCCTGGGATCTCAGTAACGCTCTGTGGAATATTTGCAGTATATATTTTTTTCATAATCTATATATAATCATTTTAATTTTAATTTTATAAGAACATTTTGTTTCCCAAAATTAAAATGGAAATAACTTTTTGAAAAAATGTTTTGTAACAAATCGAAAAACCTCTCCTTATATTTGTTTCTAGATTATGAAAAAAAAATTACTGCAAATATTCCACAGAGCGTTACTGAGATCCCAGGGAATGCTCCAGTTTTTTTGAAAAAAAATTTTCGCAAACTTTGTTGACGGTTTTTTCACTATAAATACTTTTCTGTAAGAGAGGTATATAGTCATCACCTAAAAAGTGAAGTTGGTCCCATGCGTCGTTTTCAAGATATGGCTAACTGAACATATCACCAACCGCCACTGCTGTATACAATACATACGTAGATACTTACTGATTTTGACGATAAAACTACTGCAAATCCCCCTCTTTTCCACGAAATAGAACACAAAAAATCGATTTTTTAGTTATGGATATGTCACCGGGGTCTCAAATGGCAACCTACAACTTTCTGGATTAAATTAGGACGAATTTCAAACTTTCAATCAGCCAAATTTGTGCGCTGTCTAGAGACAGTAAAGGTCTCAAAGCCTATTAGCATGCAAACGATATGAACCTTACCGTAATACTAAATTCTCTAGATTTTTAACGTTACGCTTGAGGTACTGAATGAAGTGACTAATATTTTACGGGGTTACAACGTTAAGACTACCGCATTTCAGGATAAAATTTCGGATCTCTTCGTAAAACGAAGAGGAGGGTAAGGTTATAAAATAAGAAAATTATTAGTACGGGTTTTTATAATAAGATTGATGATATTCTAAAGGGCGATAGGTTAACATGTAATGCACCTTCAGTACAAGTTTGAACTTATTAGACTTGTGACTTTTATATGTATAAGATTTGTGACTTTTCGTAAACTGTTTTTTTTTTTCTAGTGCGTTTTAAAAATGAGTGACATTAATTTTGAGCAACGGTGTGCTATCAGGTTTTGCTTCAACCTTCAGATGCCTACGGAGATAGTGTTTTTTCAAGAGCCCAGGTTTTTCGGTGGCTTAAGACATTCTCAGATGAGAGTCGATTGAAGATGAACCACGCAGCGGAAGGCCTTGTGACCTCAAGGGATGTCATTTTGAGACCATAGAAAACATTCAAACTGCTGTAACCGACCAGCAGAAGGCTACTTTAGTATAATGAGTTCCAGCACTGCTATGAGGAATGGAATAACAATCTCCAGCGGTGTGTGGCTTCCTAAGCATGTTGCATATTTTGAAGGAGACAATACTGAATTGTAATACTATTCGAATTAAAAATTAAAAAAAAAACTCATTATTTAATTTACACACCACGTATCTAAGAATCGATACCTCTTCCTTGAGTTATAAAAAAAACTGGCAATAAATTAGCACTTCCTGTCGCTTAGGGTGTTTCTCTAATTGGAACTTAGTTAAATAGGAAACAAAAATAGAAATGAGTAATGTTCGTATGCCTGTCACCGGTCTGTGCAGGTGTTATATTTAGAAGTTCAAGTTGGGCTGTAAATGCACTGAAATGAGTGCAACTCATAAACATAAAAATAGAAAAAAATAATACATACATACAGGATTACTAGTAATTCGATCAATTTCCATTAGGGGTGAAAGTAGAGATAAAGAGAGCAATTATATAGAGCCATCCAAAAAAAAAAACCGTCATCAAATCTAGCTATGAATATGTCAGACCTCTGAGCGACTGTCACAATTGTAAAATAAATAATGGCTGTCATATAATGTGACAGCTTTGACAACTAAATAGGGTTATAAAGGACCCCGCACTTTTGTTATGGAAAATGGCTTTCGGCTAATTTTTTTGAAATTTTGCAGGTTGATAGTTCTCAACATGTAGATCAAAAGTCTCAATGGGCACAAAGCCCCATAACCCCTCTTTCACTCCCAAAAACCACCCCCCCCCAGGGGTTAAAGCGAATATAACTGATTTCTGAATGTAAAACAATTTATTCTTGTAGTCACCCAACGGCGACCCCAAACAACCACCCCTTTGACCCTTCAACCACCGACCATCTAACCCCTCCCCTCCTACGTCTCCCCACCCCCACCACGACCCATCCTATATATTTTCCTGATTACTAAATTACCACGTAGGCAACCAATGACACTTTAGGTGTGTGTGTGTGCGATTTGTCTCTAAGCAAGTATGAATCAGGGTCGAAACGCGATTTATCATCAACTTTATCAACTTTAAATTAAATTAAAAATTGATGGTCAAAAACATCACACACACACGCACGCACCCGCACACGCACACGCACACGCACACGCACACACACACACACACAAGCCGACGGTAGCGAAAATCAAAGTTTTGGAAGCCTTTAAAAAATATATTCGATTTTCGAAAAAAACGTTTTTTTATTTTTTTTTTGTAAATTTTAACGGTACTTGCGGAAAAATTGTGGGATAGCTCGAAAATATTTTTTTCACTTTAGCCATGATTAGGACATGTTTAAGCTCAAAAAACATGACCCCTTAATTTTTTCAAAAGTTTGACCTTTTGCAACAAGAAAACGGTTCGTTAGATCGTAATGTAACTTTTGGGTATATTCAACTTATTATTACAATTTAATTGCATTTTTGGGGGTATATTCAACTGTAAAAGGCACACGCAACATTAGTCATTTCATGAAGATTTGAGTTTCAGCCGTTTATGTTCTGAAAAACCATCAATTACCCGTTTTTTTCCTTTTTTTTTTTCAAATTCATGTCAAGGATAAAAAAAATGTTCTCCTCAAAAATCGCAGCAGAACCTTGTACGATGTTAATCCAGTTTTCAGAACTGCCCTTAGATTTTCTGTGCTACCGTTGGTTGCTGACATATCGTCGATCAAAGACAAAAGGGTCCTTTTTGATTTACAGTTCGATATCTCAACAACAAATGGTCGTATCGAGATTGAAAAAAAAGCAAATTGAAGCTGAATAAACAAGCTATCCGGTTCATACTATGGTTAAGTTAGAAATATTTTTTTCAAGCTCGTGAACTTGGAAAAAAAAAGCAAAAAAAACTCGCAAAATTTTTTTCTCCCACTACTTCCTAAAATTGCGCGAAACATGTAGCTCCAAAAATGTTTTCGCCGAAATAACCCAAAAGTAGAAACTTGAAGCTTCAAAATTCCTTTTTTTTTAGACCTCGATAAGACCATTTCACTGAGATACAGCATTCTGAAAAATCACTAAAAATTCGGAAAAATGTTTTGACCTTTTTTTTTCATTTGACCCTT